>JAAEAF010001239.1:0-18515 GCA_011037195.1 Triatoma infestans | reverse complement strand
TTTCGACAGAATTTGAATAACTGTTTTTTCAACTTGAACACTTGATGGTCCCTAAATAAAAATTATTCAAAGTTCTCCTCTCCATAATAAACAACAGAGTAGGTTTTCTGGTGATAGAGCTGCTGGAAACAATTCTAATGAGTAGGCTTCTTTATTCTACTAGTAATGCAGAGAGAAATAGAGGGAAAGCATTTTGACGGACTACCTGGTTCAAGTTTATGTAATGAAATTTAAAGCGACGTATGGTACACACGGTATTTCATTACTTCCCTTGGCACATTGTGACGTAAGCCAAAATTATTTCAAGTTTAATGAAGGAAAAAAAAAAATTGAATGTTGTTGCAATGTTGCTGTGATGGGCACAGTAGCAGCCCAAATTGGAGAGGGGATTGGCTGTATAGATTAGATAGCAATGTTTAGAAGAACGGACGAGAAACAGGAGAATATGATGAAACCAAGGGTGGTGGGGGAGAGGTTAAGAGAGCAGAATTATGAAAGTTAGAGTAGATTGTGGATACAGCAGGCAAGGAACAGCGAGCCGATCGTTAATTTGTCAGCACCAACACACTAAGGCAGATGTGTCTCCGTGACGTCTGTCTGTATGTCCGGGTGTGCACATACCATAGCAGCAGTAACTGCACCAATACCCCTCTGTTTCCGATGTATACTCTACTCTCTTTCAATAAACGGTCGATACACATTTTTTTTCTTCACTCACGGACTAACTACTAACCAAACTAAAACTACTTTAAAGTTTTCTATTAACCATTTCCAGTGCCTGGCCTCTTAATAAAACAAAAATAACTAACATAACCGTTTCACATTTATTTTCAACCGTATTTTTACGCGTTCCTTATAATTTATACATATATTGGCCTGCCTGTCTAATTATACCACAATTATCTGTCGGCTTGAATGGCAGATTGAAGCCTTACTTGTAGAATCAATTTGTAAGAAAATCGTTGAAATCTTTTCGAGAAAATTAACACATTAAGTGTGTCAAGTTACACTTCCGATTAACAAATCCTCTTAAATCTTGGAATTCTATGATTACACTTTATGTACCTTAGTATGTTAGTGGTAGTAGAATTGACAAATGTGTTTAGTGTACATTTGCCAAATTTGAGGAAAGCTTAATGCAACTCAGAACATTTGAAATTACATTTTTTTGTAAAAAAAAAAAAATAGATATATGAAATTTAAAGGAAATCGTTGGTGCCATTTTCTTTCTTTTTAATACTAACTGAAAAAAAACTCTTTAATAAGTAAAATCATACTTCCGGTTAGTGAATTTTCACTGAAACTTCTAGAGAGATGTGATGGTGGTACATAAACGAAATACAAGTTTAAGCGGAAACAAGATATTTTGATTTACAAAATATCTTGTTTGCTCACATGAAAACAATTTTCATACTCAGGATACCCCTGAAACACGTATATCTGGTGAGGAACTCAGGAAGAAAATAAGCAAAAATCTGATGAAAACATTTTAAATTACACTTCTCAAACGACTTTCCCACATCGCAATTATTACAATTCAAACTTCAGAGAACCTCCAGTAAAACTTCTATCGCTTCAAGTTAAGCTCAGTTTAAATATTCGATTATTGCGAAAAACTGTTTTATGTGTTTTAAACAAAAATGATACATTTATATTTGTGCAGTTACCATTCCAAGTTTAAAGAAAAAAAAACGTTGAAACCGTTTTCGACAAAATTTCAGTAACTATCCTGCAAAGTAGCACTTTTGTTATGGCCGTATTTTTGTTAATATATCTTAATGTTGTATAGGAAGCATTATATACCTTAATGTTGAAGGAAAACTGTACAGAAGTTACAACTCTAGAGTTAGAGGGGAGCTGATCCTTGTAGCTCTCCTCGAACCCCCAAAATTAATTTTCTTGGAAAAATGTTTCAAATAAAAGTGTCAGGCCTCTTCTTTTTAGTTAGTATGGTAATTTATAGGAAATCACCGTTCAGTAAGGCCACTTCCGGCTGACGGATCTGATGTTGCTTCCTGGCCGGAATACCCACCTTGAGCTTTCCGCGTTTTTTCGTTTCTGGCATATTTTGCTCATCCCAATACACCCAGGCACTAAAAAAACATTTTTTTTCGTATTCAGTGTAGCTTAAAACATACATTTTTGGTGGTTCGGAATTGTCCGAAAATTTTACTCGATCGCAATAGTTCTGTTAATTAAGAGAAAGTAATAATAATTACAACTTAATTTGGGGATATGTGGACACATAATTGGCCACCAATTTAGTGAGGGAGATTCCTCAAATTTTATTCTATATATTTTTTTTTTTTTTTAGTTTTTCTAAATTATTCTCGAAAACTGTTTCATCGATTTTCTTTAAACTTCGCGCATGCACTCACACATAACATTCAATTTTATTTGACACAATATTCTAGAATAATTCTGTGGTTTGGTTCTAAAAGGGCCAATATCAATTTTTCATGCAAATGAATTATTGGACATAACAAGCATTTTTCACTGAGTTCTATTTAATGTTATAACGGCCAATGTCTAAGTCTAACAATGTGAAATATAGATAGATCGAAAGGGCCAAAGTCACAAGAATTTAACTTCAAAGATAATGAAAAAAGGGCCAATGTTGACATTGCCCTTTTAGCATTATTATGTATTTTGAAATTTTGCAATGCTTATGCGACGTCGGTCATCGTCTAAATAATAAAAATTACTAGAAATAGGAATTAGATAGTAGTGTTCCTCTATTTATTGCAATAGAGTAGCCTTAGTCTAAAATCGCAGGAAGAAACAATACAAATTCTCTGTTATGTTGGCAACATCGTAAAGAATACAGTTGTAACAACTATACATCTATTTCCGTTTGCTAATAAACACTGTTTGTTTGGAGTGGTTGTGAATTCTATATATTTCAGTGTTAGATGTCCAAAATGTTTTGTAGAAGAAGACTGATGGTTGAAAACTGCAAGTTAGCTGGATTAATGAATGAAGGTATGATTATTTTTTTTTTAATGTAAAAGGTTTAGTTGTAAAACAAAAACTATAACCACAAATGTCAGCAAGATTAGTCTAATATTTCCACAATTATTATAATACATTACTTTAAGAATTCTCGGTTTAATTCAGTATTTGATTACAACTGTGTGGATTATATTTTATTCAATGGATGTGACCTTTTATTTTCTAGAAACTCAAGAGGAGAGTAACTGCAACTGGCAAGCCCAAGCAGTGCAATCATTTTATACAGGTAAAACTACTAGTTATCATTTTTATGCTATACAGAACATGAGACTGAGAAATGCAGTTGTAGTTTTGTTACACAGGGATTGAAATTTTGTAGTGTCCATTTATGTTTCAGATGGTGAAAGTCGTATGGAAGGCCACAACTCTAATCCTGCTCTTGACATTAGTTCTGATGATGATGTTCTTCAAGGTTTGGAGAACTCTTCTGAAGAGTACGTTCCAGATGAAAAATCAGAATCAAGCGATCTTGATTCTGTTTCTAGAGTGAATCCAATCGGGAGAGTCGAAGAAGGAAAAAGGTAACAGGAAAATTGTCAAGGAAACGAAAAAGACAGCCTTCTAACTGGGACAAAAATTTAAGGGAAAAGCTGATGTCACAAGGCAAGGAATATAAATCACTGAAAAGAAAGGTTGTAGCAGCCAAAAGCTTGAAAGAATCTTGTAATTGCAGGGAACAATGTTACTTAGCTCTTACTGAAGAGGAAAAAAAGAATATTTTTTTCATCACTTTTATGAGCTGGAAAGTGAGGCCCAGAATCAGTTTATAACCAGCAGCATCGTTGAAAGTGTAAAACAAACACAAAGGTTAAGGCGAGATAATAAAACTCCCAGTCGAAGGAAATTTTCTAGGATACATTTCTTACCAAAAGGCTCAACTAGGATTAAAGTGTGTCAAATCATGTTTCTAAATACATGGTGTTTAAGTTTGAAGAAAGTGAGTTATTGTTGAAAAAAAATGAGCGACTGGTACAGGTGTTTGCCCACCAGATGGTAGAGGCAGACATGATAGTCATCCCCATGTTCCAGAAAGTGACAAAGACAGAATAAGGAAACCACATTAATATGTTTCCTGAATATATCAGCCACTATTCTAGATCACACTCACAAAAAAAGTACTTGAGCCCTGATTTGTCGATTTCTAAGATGTATCGCTTGTACCAGGATACTGCAAAGAACAACATATAGTACGACGGAATGTGGCACTGTATCGCAAGATTTTTGTGGAAGAATTCATCTGTCCTTTAAAAAACCAAAGAATGACACTTGTGGCAAATGTGATAAGTTCGAGCTAATACTTAAATCCAGTAGTGATGAAGCAGAAATAGAGCAAACTAAAAAACAAAAAAATGAACACTTGAACCTAGCAGAATCCTCTTATGACGAAAAGAAGAAAGACAAACTGAAGAGTAAAGTTAACCCAAACTGTATAACATTCTCATTTGATCTGCAGGAATGTCTCCCTACCCCACTTTTAATGAGTGGTGTTGCATTTTACAAGAGACAGCTTTGGACTCTTAATTTCACAATATATGAAACAAATCACAATAAGTCTGCTGCCACATGATTTCTCTGGGATGAAACTGTTGCAGCTCGAGGTGGACAGGAAATAGCATCCTGTTTATACAAGTATCTGCAAAACTTACCTGCTGAAATCGTAGAAGTTAACACGTGCAGTGATTTGTGCCCTGGCCAGAATAGAAACATCTACGTGGCTGTAATGCTTCTCAGTATCGTGCGAAATTTACAAATTGAGGGCAGGTGAGTGGTCATAAATCACAAATTCTTAGAGCCAGGGCACAGTCACATGGAGGCAGATACCAAACATGCAGCAGTCGAGAAAGCAAAAAAACACATGTCAGTTAACATAGAGCTTCCCAGAGACTGGGCAAATCTTATTCGAATGATACATAGGGTTCCACCAATAAGAGTATTCGAACTAGAGCAGGAAGACTTTCTTAATTTCAAGGAATTGATCGGCAATTATTACACACATCGAAAGATTGATACTCAAAATGTTTCTTGTCTGAAAATTAAATGGATGAAATATGATTCTTCATTTCTTGACAAAATAGGGTTCAAGTATTCTTTCTAAGATGATGAACAAGAAGAATTTCTAACCACATCTGACATTCTGATTGAGGAGGCTTCAACCACGTTGATTCGTTACGTGCAACACACACTTCTAGCCAAGAAATGCAGGAAGCTCAGGATCCAAACTCTCGTCACCATTTAGTCCGTCAATTATATGTGTTCTTTGATGATCATTAAATACTTCGCGTCGGCAGGAAGTTCAACTGTGTCCCTGCATTATGGTTTGGGCTACCCCGCACTGCTTCCCAAGAAGCACCCCTAGTTGATCATCGACGACGCCCATTCCTGTCTATTGCACGCTAGAGCTCTTGCCACTCTAGCCTACATACGTGGCCATTATTGGATCTTAGATGGTCTACATGGCAATAAATGCTTCACCATCAAGCCGCGCCCGGTCATTCAACCCATAAGAAATCTCCCGGAATGCATCACCGCCGCCACCGCCTTCACTATGACAGCTGTTGATTTCAAGGGTCCCTTTACTATTTCTGGCGCACGCCTCCGCGGTGCTGTGGTCACGAAAGGTTACCTAGTCATCTGCTTCTCCCTTGACCACTAAAGCCATCTCCTTCGAAATCGCCTCAAACTCTCCATTCCGCGATTCCGTTAATCGTGTCGGGACGTCTAAACTGCATCCGGAGTCCTCCGAAGCCCTCTTGTCACGCTTTGCAATAATCTTCTGAAGCTGTGGGTTCAGGGCAGGCGGGATGTTCCGGAGTCCGCCTGTTTGTCATTTCGTTTCTCTTTAAATTAGAGTTTGATTTCCTTTACTGTTCTCGGACACTCTTTTCTATTATGCTCATTTCCTGCTAATTTCCAGCAACTGTTATATCAGCTTTCCTAATTCATTTTCTTTCCTCGCGTCACATCACCAACCTTCTTTCCCCACTACTTCCGCTTCGCACCCTTCCACTTCCGGCCAACACCCTATTTTTTCTTTCTCATTGCTTTCTATATTATGTTGTTGTAACGCCTTCTTCTAGCTTCGTATCTGGCTAAAAGGTGAACTTAATTATATTCATATATACTTCATAACATATCTTCTTGTACTTGCAGGATCGTTTTAATGTAATTTGATATTGTTTTTCATGTATTCATTTTATTGTGCTTCCCCTCCGCACTTCGGGATACGCTCGCCAGCGTACAGTAGTTAAGAGAAAGTAATAAACCGGACTAATCCATTCTATTATGGGAAATTCAAATGAAAATCACTGATTTCATAGAATATTTCATGTGTCATACACACATCTGATAAGATATTAGAGATATTGGATATATGTGAATACTGGATCTTTGTTCTCGTCACTTCTAAAAGTAATGTAGATTGTTCATTTATATTAGGCTCTATCTATTTTAAACCATCAATATTACTTAACTATGTTTCAAATATTTTGTATTACTCAGTTTACAATATTAAAGCAAAATTTAAGCATAAAATGATAATTATTGGAGCAGATTGTAATTGTAGAGTCGGGGAGCTGAACCAATATGGTAGAAATGTAATGGATGGTACTTGCTTCTCTGGTAACCGTTCTTATAAACAGTAAAGGTGAGGAACTGGTCGAACTTTTTGAAAGTATGGGGTTTATATTATTAAATGGCCCCTAGTGACACACCTGGCGGATTTACTAGCATAAATCATAATGGTCAGAGAGAGTTTGATGTATTTTGAATTTCTCCATTTAGTTTACGATCTCAACGTAGAATATATATTGTTTCACAATCTGACCACTTCCCAATAAAAGCAATAATACGTTTTTTCTCTAATTATGAAAAAAATAAATTAAATGAAGAAAACGCAATTTGTAATACTAGTTTAAAGTGGGACCCATATAAAAGTCAATAATTTAAAAAACTTAATGTTTTCTCCGAGAGTAGGGCAGTTACAACTTAACTCTGACCTAATATATAATAACTTAGTTTCTGCTATCTATGAAAAATCAGCTTTATTCAACTTTTCTTTAAAAAGAAAAATAATCCAATCAAAATCAATTTTAGAAATGGAAGCTGGAATGATAGTCAATGCGAAACCGCAAAACAAAATTTAACTCCAATGTTGAAACAATTAAGAAAACCCAATTTTGATGATAGTATGAAAAAAGATTTTTCAATTCAAAAAAGAAATCAAAAACTTAATTAAATTTAAGAAACGTTATTACGAATTAGATATTATAAATAAACTACATGGTAATAAAACATTTTGGCCTATTACGATCCTGCTTAAAATACATGTAGTCTCTATAAACTACCACGATATACTTTTATTAATCAGCAGAAGTAGTAGCAATAAACGAAGCCGTTAGATACATTATGTCTTTGCATCAACAGAATACTGTCATTTTCACTGACAGTTTAAGTTTAATTATGAAAGTGGGTAATATTGGTGATGGACACACTTCAGACGGCAATTTAATAATCCTTTTGGTTGATCTTGTATATAAAGCAACGGAAAAGAGCAGCGGAGGAGGGTAACGAGCATCTATAGCAGAAACACACAAACTGAAATCGCAGAAAGTTCGAACTCGATATTTAGTTCAAGTGCTGGCATGTGACCAGATAATAAGGTTTTGATTGAAATCGGTCAATCGGAAGTAACACTAACACTTTCCAGATTTTTGCGATTCTCTCGAAAATTTCTCCAAGATTATCTTTAAACTTGGAATATTGACGATACATAGAAAGAGATACAACTTTTATTTGAAACATATTTCCGTGAACATTTATATCATTCTACCACCAATCCAATATGAAATATGATGCCAAAATTCAAGTTTGAAGAAAATCGGTTCACCGAAAGTACAACTAATGAACATTTTTTTCTCTTTAGTTTTTTGCGACTTTCTCCATAAAGACACCAACGAATTTCATAAAACTTACACTAAACAAACATACAGATGCCTATAACTTTTGTTTGAAATAATTTACCGAGTAAATTCATTTACTGTACGTTTTGTAGGAGTAAGATTATACTTCCCCCAAAAGAGTAAAAAGTAGTTTTCATAAAGTTTAGATTCTATTATTCATGTATCTTGAAGATAACTAAAGATCTAGTAGAACTGAATTAGTCAATTATCCAGTGGCGGCTGATGCATAAGATAAGCACTTGGACACTGCAGCACCCTCAGAAAATACAACACAAATTAATTTTTGCACATTGCACTGATCAGAAAGCTATAGACAAAATCCATCAAACGGAAGTGCGAATGTACTGTTGTTCCTTTTTTTAATTCTCCGCGAAAAGTAGCTCCAGCGATTTTCTGAAAACTTCGCGAACTGTATAGTACTTTCATTTGAAGAATTTTCCAGCTAAATTGTTTTTGGAGGAACAACAAAGTTAAGTTTCCTTCTACAGTACAACTCCATTTATAATGTAGAGGTTTTTTGTTTTTTTTTCTTTTGAAAAGAGATTTTTCTTTAACTTAGAATGCCAACTTCAGAGACTAATGTATGAATTAGGCACGAACTTAAACTAGTTTTTTACTGTCGATAGATAGCGCTGCCGTACAATATATTTACATTCATTTAAGTTACCCTTTACACAGTCACTAACGTATAATGTAATGCCTCAGGGCCACTTGTATTTACTAAAAATTCCATGTTTGTCAGATTGTACAGTAATAGTTAATCCAAGTTTGTCTGTACATTAAGAGAAATTCATGAAAATGTTTTATGCCAGATTATTATTATCATTAGATATAGAGCAAGCGTTGGGAGAACACCATTGCAAATACACAGACAACTAAATCTTATTATAACATTAATACTTTAGATGATGTCATATTCTTTTGTAAATATTTCATAATATATAAACTGTACAGACCCTTAATAATGACAATAAACAGAACCTCTCCAATCTACCTGTGAAACAGTTCATGCAATTTAAATGAAATATAAACAATGCCACAATAAAGAAATCAATGTGGCATATAAAAATAAATAAATAATACAAAATAGAAATTGTATTATCCAACGATAATATGGGCGTTGGTAAATAATCAAAAGAAATAAAATCTGTTGTGAAACACTCAATGATTTTCTCTCGCTTCAGTTAATTTTATTTTACAAAATTGGCAAACTTTCTTTAAATTTTGAATTTTTTTTTTTTAGGGCTTTAAGATAAATATAGAAATGGTGGGGTTACAAAACTCAAAAACATATTCTTCTGGGTAACTGGATTTCTTCGAATTTGGAATTCTAGCAATATTTCTAATGGGTCCTTAATATTCTTTGGCCCCGTGCCCTCACACTTCGATGATAAGCGCTAGACACTGCTAGAACTTGGCCATTTAAGTTATTTTTGGTGTATAATAATTGATTATTGTATACTGTCAGCGTCACTATCGACGTTTTTCATTTTTTATTTAACTACTGAAGCATCAAGTTAGTTGTGACGGGTCTCCTGCGTCCTCGTCGCCGGGGCTGGTAACCGGTCATTTTCTGACCGGGCTGAAGGGAGACTTTATATATATATATAATATAGGATAGGAGGGTACGGAGGCACCAACCACTCTTTTCAGAGCGAGGGCGCGGCCAATCTGGCCCCAGCCCATTGTAAATACTGTATATATTATCTATTTTTAGTCTTTAGTTTTTTCTTTTTTCTTTTCTTCTTTCTCTTTTAGCTTTAAGTATTATATACCAATTATACTCCGTGGACGAAATCTTCAATGAATAAGTTTAATATTGGACAGACCGTATGGATTTTGAGGACAGGCGGCCCTGTTCAGGCCGCTGTGGTCACATCAGTAATGAGTGTGTGTAAAGCGGGTAGTTCGGAGGAGACGCAGCACGTGAGAGTTGAGTGGACAGATGACTGTTGAGTGGACGCTTGGCAAAACATTGCCCATCAATGACGTGTTCTCTCGCTCGCCCGACACAGACCGTAGGAAGTTAAGCGACGACAATGCGATGCCTGTGGTGTCTGCTGAAGCTAGTAAAGATGAAACTAACATTACTGTTGGGAGCACTCCCCAACCTGATAAAGATCCTGTGCCCGCCTCTAGCAAAAAGATATGCCAGATTTGTAGGCAATCATTTAAGAACGCTCGGGGTCTGAATATCCACTTTGCAAAGAAACATCACAAGGAAGCCAATGAAGCAACGCTGAATGCTACCACAAATATTGATGGTGAAATGGTAAATCCTGGTGTGAAAGCTGAAATAGAAGAGTGGGCAGTAAAATTCCGTCATATTCCGTCATATGAGGAGCAGCACTTCGATTCACAAAACTTTGATGAACTGACAAGCAAGTTCCTCAAGTTTCTGCGAGAGGCAAACAGTAGCCTACCAGGCCCGAAACATCCGGCTGCGCACTATTACCAAATGAGAAAAACAAAGAAGGAGAAAATCCTAACTAAAGGTACACGGTTGGCATCTAATCCCCTGAGAACTAATAAAGTGGCAAGGGAACGTCGGCGGGAGCAATACCAATACGTAGTTGCACAATTCAACTATTATAACCGCCGTAAGAAAGTCGTGCAACAAGTAATGAACGCAGATGCCCCAACACAATGTTCCATCAATATTGAATCAGTGGAAGAACATTTCAAGAATACTCTCGAACTTCCTAATCTCAGAGAAAGAGAAATCTACGAAGTCGCACCGAAATTTCCTGACGTTGTTAACGTACGGCTACAGTCGGTACATAAGGCCATCAAATCCACTTCCCTGGATACTTCCCCTGGGCCAGATGGAGTGCTAATCCGTACTGTAAAGGCTTTGGACGTAGCCCACGTAATCAAGTTCATCGCTGAAATCTTGCTTAAGACAGCTTACGTTCCAGAACCTTTTCGCAAAGGTCGTACGATCCTCATCTATAAAGGCAAAGGCGATACCAATGATATCCACTCATGGCGGCCTATAACTATGTACTCAATCGTTCGGCGTATCATTGAGAAGGTATACGATGTTGAATTGCGACTACAGGTGAGCTTCCATCCGTGTCAGAGGGGTTTTGTAAATGGCCTACCAGGATGCCACGTGAATTCTCGCATTATTAATGCTGTACTAAAAGACGCAAAGGAGAAGAAAAGAAATTGTGTGACAGCATTCCTTGACGTCACCGGGGCGTTCGACAACGTAGGACATTGCCATGTGTTAAAATCTCTTCAGAGTAGGGGAGTCTCCCCGGATCTGAGGGGAATCATTGCTGCCCTCCTACAGAGCAATGAAATAAATATAGGGACTGGCCTAATGAAAACCAATTCAATATACGTGAGGCGTGGAGTACCACAAGGCGGACCACTCTCTCCCACATTATTTAATCTGGCCATTGATCATCTGTATAGAGAAGTATGTGACCAACAGTTCGCCGGTCGGTTTGGATACAAGCTGAATGACCACAGCGTAATATTGTCCGGCTTTGCAGATGACCAGGCTGTGACGACTCCCAGCGTGAACGATGCCGAACGGACAATAACCAGAATTCAAAACACCTTGAGGGAGATTGGACCCTCCCAGGAAAGAGTTCGGCTATTGTCATAGAGGACGGCAAAATCCTGAGCACAAAATACGCCTGGAAAGTGGGGAAGAAATTGTCTCAATAGGAAATAACGAGAAAATAAAGTATCTCGGTTGTACTTTTGATGGTGAGCTTCAGCTTAATGATGGTGCGATTCATAAATTTAATGATAATTTGAACAAGCTTATGGCTTCCAATTTACTAAAGCCGGATCAGAAGCTTAATGTAATTAACCAATACCTCTTCCCATCACTGACTTATCCCTTCAGACAGCACCGCTTATAAAATTATCCTCAACGAGTCTGGATGGTCGACACTGTAATTCGTCGAAGTGCTAAAGCAATGCTCAGTTTACCTGCGAATACCACTAACGCTATGCTGTACGCCCCACGTCGCTATCGCGGGCTGGGGCTATTTAGATGTTCCTGGGAGGCGCCTCTCCAGCACTGGTCGGTGGCCCAGAGATTGGCCAACGTCGTCGATGTTCTCTTCCAGTCAATATTTAATTACAGCAATGAAGTTTCCGAATGCAAAGACCGGTTGAGAATCTACAACGCAAGCCTCGAAGAAGTTGATAATATTAAAAAGATAAGGCAGTATCTACGAGAGAAGCTTTCGAGGAATGGGCAAGTTGCAAATGGCAAGGGTATGGCGTCCAACATTTCAAAGCTTCGACGCTTGGGAATAAATTCATTTGCGACAAAGCAATTCTCTCAGGGTCAGAGTGGATCAATGCAGTAAAACTCAGCACCAATTATGCTCCTCTCCGTGGTGTACCGGGAGTAGGTGATCAGGCGTCGCATGACGTTGGGATCCTCTGCCGCAGATGCGGCCGAGAGAAGGAAACTCCAGCCCATGTGCTGGGAAGCTGCCCCAACAGCATGTTGCTTGTGACCCGCCGGCACCATGGCGTTAAGAGGAGTATCATTGAGCTTATGCAAGAGAAAGGTTACGCGTGCCGCGAAGAGGTATACTGTGTGGACACAGATGGGTCGCCGAGGTACGCAGACATAGTAGCGTTTGACAGCAAAGGTAGAACTGCGTTGATTTTGGACCCCACAGTGAGTTTTGAGGGCAATGAACCCAATCAGGCAGACCTCATCAACGATGAAAAGAAGGGCATCTACGAAAAGTGCGTGCCTTTCCTGCAGGAGAGGTTCAGAGAAGAGTTCGGGGAGCGGAGATTCGCGATCTATGGACTGTGGTTCGGTTCCAGGGGACCGATCCCAAAAAATACTCTATCTTTTTTCGACGATGTCGGTATCGACAGAAACAAACTGACGGTGATCGCAGAGCAAATAATCATTGCCTCTCTCGGCATAATCCATAACCACATATATGGTTCATGACTCTGCTGACTGAATGTGTTACTTGTACCAGATTCAATGGTTGTTGTATTATCGACACGAATCCAATGAATCAAATTGTGAATTGCTTGTATGACTGCCTCACCAATATTCTGTTCTTTCACTGATTCAATGGATGTCAACTTGATTGATCAGTACGCTGTGTCATTGCAACTCAATTTAGTTGAGCAGCACCGCCGTTCGAGCTGGATGGTGTATCTCTCAGGTGCCAGTAGTATAATGTATTGTACTGATATAGTACTTTCAGCAGTGGTCTCCAAACTTTTTTGATCGCGTACCTATAAGACGAAAATAATTATAACTTGTACCCTCCATACACTATAATATAATGCATAATCATATATATATATATATATATGTGTGTGTGTGTGTGTGTGTGTGTGTGTGTGTGTAGTCAAAAATGTCATTTTGAAATAGAATTTGATGTGAGCAATGTGATTGTACGAGGCATGTCCAGTAAGTAAGTGTACTGAGGCTCTCACGGCCGGAGATGAAACTTGGGTTGCACACTACATACCTGAAACCAAAAGGCAATCTCAACAATGGCGTCACACCTCTTCACCCTCCGACAAAAAGTTCAAAACCACAATTTCAGCCAAGAAAATCATGGCATCCGTGTTTTAGGACTGTCAAGGCATAATTTTAATTGAATATATGCCTCAAGGGGAGACCATCAACTCTGCAAGATACTGTGAGACCCTAAAAAAATTGCGGAGGGCGATTCAGAACAAAAGGAGAGGCATGCTGACAAAGGGAGTCTGCCTGCTGCACGACAATGCCAGACCACACACGGCCAACGCCACGAAGGAACTGCTTGCCTCGTTCAAATGGGATGTCCTGAACCATCCCGCGCATTCCCCTGACCTAGCACCTTCAGATTACTCTCTCTTTACCTCCCTGAAGCTGCACATGGGTGGAAAAAGGTTTTCAACCGACGAGGAGGTGAAGGGGAGGTGGAGAAGTGGACGAAGGGGTTGGCGGGAAACTACTTCGAGGAAGGCATCAAAAAATTAATACCCCGGTTCACCACCTGCATTGAGAGGAATGGTGACTATGTCGAAAAATAGCTTACATAATAATGTAACCAGGTAATTTTTTGGTTCAAATAAAAATTTTTGTAACCTACAAAAATTCAGTACACTTACTTACTGGACATGCCTCGTACTTGTATAGTAATATCAGAAAAATCTCGTTTGATGCCCCCCGCTGTTAACGCAATTCGAAGGTCTGGTTCTAACTCTTACTTATTCCTGTATTTGGTTTTAATTGTTGTCAATGCGGAAAACGCTACTTCACACAGTATGTAGAAATGGTAAGATTGCATTCGTTGCTGTGCTTACTAAATCTGGATATACGGTTTTTAATTCCATCCATCAATTTATGTAGAGATTTTTCTTCAAGTTCGGATTGTAACGTTGTTCTACATCTTATGTCGCAGAAATGGCAGAACAGCCGAAGTCATAGCGTCGGAACATAAAAATCTGTTATTAAATGTCCAAAAATTTATTGTTTTTGGGTTCTCGAATACATATTTGGACAAGGAATTGGAAGGAATGTTGAGCCTAAATGAATCTCCTGAAATAAAACTTTTCAAATAAATTAGAAAAATCTACATGTAAACTCTTTATTTATGGAATAAATTACTAATATTTTTACTTGTCAGAAAAATATGCTAAATTTCCACCATAAACACCTAATTTCTGCAAAATTCCCGCTACCCGTAATTTGAATATTTCCTTGTATGATAGTAAGTGATAGTAAGCCTCCTACTTCTTCGTGACTGTAAGGTCTGCGGACTGGACACATATACTGTATTCTGAAGGGAAACTTGGCGTAACCTCAAATATCATCTGGGGTACGCGTTCCCTACTTTGGAGACCACTGCTTTAGAGAAAAGTGAGTAAAGAAAGCAAATGGAAAACTGAAATAATTTTGGAAAAATATTTTAATGAATTTAACTTAAAATCAAGTGTATTTTAGGGTAGTGAAAAGAGTCAGGTACTATTTAATTTAAGATCAATGCTATTGAAGAGACAAAGGGACAAGAAACCGTTAAGGCAAGACAATAACTCTTGACCGGCTGTTTTATAAGAGAAAACCCCCTATAGAACAAAGAGCATTATTTCATAGTCGTCTCACAACATTCAACCTGTATTCATTGCAGAGAGAACATCAGTGTGCCAAGAAATGTTAACAATTGAGTTTAAATCAATCTAGCTAAATATTTGATTATGTATAATTATAGGTTAATTCAATATTGACAATTAATAATTACGTACTTTGTAAAGTTACTGAATAAATATATAGTTAAATTATTTATTTAAAACAGGGGTTCTTATTCTCTACTTCTTAAACATATTTCTCTCTAAAACATACACACACACACACACAAGCCCATTCAACAACGCTCAGGCCACAAGCTACTATACATCTCACCAATAATATTACAAAAGCACAACGCTACTTTTCCCTCATAAAACTCCAAAAAATCGACTTTCCCGGGAAATCATTTCAAATAAAAGTGATAGGATTTAGGTATGTCAATAGTACGCGATGTTCAAAAACAAATCGTTGAAGCGTTTTCGAGAAAATCGGGTTAAACTAAAAATAAAAGAAGTAAAGCAGCACTTCCGGTTAATGGATTTTGTAGGAAACTTTCGTGCCAGATGTGGTGGTGGCACCTAAACGTAATACCATGTTTGAGTTTCCCGAGGACATTTTTCGTTTTTGAGATATTTTGTTTACACAAACAGAAAGGCAGACAAACTCTAACATGCACATACATACATACACACACACACACACACACACACACACATATATATATATATATATATACGTACGTTCCTCCTACCTACGCTTTATGTTCACCCCACCTATACTAGCAACAGTGTTTTAGCCAATCACAATAAGACTCAAGAAGTGTAAACTGTATAATTCAAGGATTACTTGTAAATTATGAAGATACACAGATTTGGAGATTTTTCTTCAGATATAATTTTTTCTATCTTTCCCAATTACGAGTTGTAAGCAAAAGCAATGAAAATCATACATGTATTTATAATCTGCAATACAATAATAATAATAATAATGAATGATTTAACTTATCGATCTCCTTATCTTAAAAAATTTAAAAGTTGGATGGCGCGCAGAGATCAAAAGACAAAACTTCTGTTTACTAACGTTTCCGGCAAATTTATTGCTTTCTTCAGCGTAAGTTAATCAGGTGAGTTGTGACAATAAATTTGCCGAAACATTGGTAAACAAGGGTTTTTTATATATACAAGGGTTGCTCGATAACCAACTTGTAATTTAAAAATAATAATGATTGTGGGGACTACGGCCCTAGTGCTTCTCTAAATAGAATGTAAATAATAATAATAATAAAATAAACAGAAAACAGAATTCTATATAAAATAGAAAAGCAGGCCAGGGTCAGGTACACAGGAAGTTAATTAAATAAATAAATATGGTCAGAGGTGAAAATAAAAAGAAAAAAGTTAAAAGAGATAGTTATGTTTCAGCCGCAGTACTCAGTGAGGTCATTGTACTCAGCCTATACAACAAGAATTATTATTACAAGTCACATTGAATTTTGTCACATCCATTTAACCAAGAAGGTACAAGTTGAAAATAAATACATCGGTATTTTATTCTAATAGTATTTAATTTGGAAATCAGCTGTTCTATTTGGAAACAGCTGCAAAAAAGAAAAGTAAATATCTGATCAATACTAACTAACAGCTGTTACAACATTTAGGCAAATCTTTTATTTTATTTAAATAAACTGAATGAAATTTATGGGAAAGATACGCTCAGAAACCGGTTCTGTAAAGTGGAACTTCCGTTTTACTGATTTTCTTCAAAAATGGAATTCTTGCTATGCACGTAATATACTTTAATAGTACCGCACAATCCTCCAAAAAGTGAAATTTTCCCGAATAAAAACGATAAAACTTCAATGCGTTCAGAAAACCTCAAAAACTTAATAAAAAAAACGCCATTCTGACTGGCCAATTTTTGTAGAACAAAAAACCACATGCACACACACGACTATTCACTAAAAACATTTTTGCCTTAATCTGGGAAATTCAAAATATCATATTTCGGAAATTTGAAACGATCATGATACTTGCTATTCATTCAGTAGTAAGGAAAGGTAAAAACTGAACGCTTCCATAAGTTTGTTACTGCAAGCACATTTCCAACATATTCTTTACTTCTGGTTAATCTCTCCTGCAGACGGAAAACGACTATCCACTTCTTTAAGGACCTTTATGTTCGTGAGGATGTCCCAGCTCAATAACATTGACACTGACACAACGTTCATACGCTACAAACAGGGCTTGGCTGGTTTTATTGAAGATATACAACTATTTACGGTTAGAATAGGCAAACTTTTGATAACCACTGTACACTATTAATTTTGGGCTCTCACAAGAGTTCGCCACCACTAAAGGTCTGCTCCAGGGTTGTGGCATGACCCCTAAAATTTTTAAAATTTACCTGGAGAGCGTATTAAAGGATTGGAAGGTCTCTTGGAGAGGAATGGGCATACTAATAAGAGATCAAAAGATACACTCCTAAAGTTGATGACCAACTTTTTTTAGTTCGGGATTGCGAGGATATAAATATCTTATGAGGAACTGGTAGAAAGTTATGAAGCTGACAGCCTCAAGGTTAATTCCTCTAACTTCGAGTACTTGGTTGCGCGGGGGGGGGGGATTTGATTATAAGTTCTCAGGTTATTAGGTCCGTCATGTATTTGGTTCAATAATGGATAACGCCGGCAGCTGTGAGGCGGACGGCCTAAGTACAGTCAAGGCTGCGATCCATGGCTTCAGCGTAGAATAATGTAGTGGAAGTAGCAATTGGGAAAAATAAATTGGAAACCCTGAGGGTTTCGCTTTTCGAGAAGAAACAAAGATATCCCAGCGGAAATGGAAGCACATGTAGACCGATTGGAAATGCGGTCCTACACTGGTACAGTTCAAGTTCAGCTAGCAAGTGGGGGAGGAAAGGTGGTTAAAGAGAGTGCTTTTGTGGTCCCCTCCTGGAAGACTGGAAGAAAAAAGAGAGTACATAGAAAGGAGATGTGACCCAAGCAATGGATGTTCGCGACCTAAAGGAGAGGACTGGAATGAAAGCCACATATAGTCTTTGAAAGTTAACAGTGTGATGGATGCCAGAAATATAAAAATATATTTAATTTGAAATATCAAAATTATGAAGAAAATGTGAAATTCCCAAAGCAAAAGGACTATTCAGGTAGAAGACCACTATTGCCTTTTAGAGTTCATGAACTTGATGGCATTGTCTACTCCTTCTTCTCACAGGGGAAGATTTGAAATAACAATTAAAGACATTCCTTCAAGACAGCCTGAGCTAGACATTCACCAGAACATTACTTCAGGAATCGCTATCTTAGAATCAGTGCAATTCCACAATATATTAACAAGTTTATTATATCTTTGCAAATAACTTCTAGTTATTATTTTATTAGAATATATTTATTGTTAGCAGTGGTGACTACTTTCTTATTTTTGATACTTCTCTCTTAAACATATATATACTTACAAGCC
>JAAEAF010001238.1:0-151945 GCA_011037195.1 Triatoma infestans | reverse complement strand
TTAATTTAATCTACCAGTGTTATCTTAATTATTCTTATTACTTCTCTCTCTTAAAACTTACAAACACAAGCCCTTTTACAAAACCGCTCAAGCCACTACAAGTTACCACTACACAAACTACAACAACAAATCACACCAATTACATTTGAGCTCCAACGATTTTCTTGAAACTTGGTAGGTATATCAACTACACATACTATTAGATCTACAACCTTTATTTGAAACATATCTCCGGGAAAATTCATTTAAGAACACTTTTGGTTTTAAGGTGGAGTTAGGTTTTTTCCTTTAAAAAGTGCTATTTCAGTTTATTACACAATTATATCGTCTCAATAATATTAATTAGAATTAAATGTGTTGTTAAATTCCGAGTTTGAAAAAAAAAATCAGAGGATCGGAAGTGCGTTTTTACGGAAATGGATTTTTCAGTATTCTGCTATTTTTTTTTTTTTCCTAAAACGACTTCAACTATTTCCTTGAAACATGGAGTATGAACTACATATATAAAGACTACAACTTTTATTTGAAATATTTCTTTTGATAAAGTCATTTAAGACGGCTTTTGGGGTATAGGTGGGGTTATATTTTTACCTAAAGTGCTATCATAATCGATTATACAATCCTACCATCCAAACAATATTTATTAGCATTAAGCAAAATTCCGAGTTTCAAGAAAATTAGTAAACCGGAAGTGCGCTTTTACTGAACAGTTTTTTCTGTTTTTGCGATTTTTTCCATAAAAACACTGACGAATTTCATTAAACTTGGTTTACTAACTATAAAATTTATCAATCACTATTTTGATAACTGGAGTAAGAGATGTCAATTGCATCACACCAGATTTTTTTCTATTGAAAAAACGAGGTTATAAAGCTAAAAATAATATAATAATGTTTTTTAATATTTAATTATTTAACATATTTTATTCAAACTTTAAAATCTGTGTAATTGAAGTGGTGGTCAATTTAATTACTTTTAATCTCTTGTGAGTAATGAACTTTTTTTTTTCTTTTTTTTTTACTCTCTAGAGAGTAAAATAGAGCTCTGTTCACCCAATTTAGGTTGTTTCTAGTAGGAAGTGAAGTTAAGTTTACATATGAACATATTATCAGTAAAATATAGAGGTCAACTCGTATATAAATTAATGTATATTTATTGAAACTTATACGGAAGAAAATATGCCTTAAGAAGAATTATAAGAATGACAATAAAAAGGAAGTTGAGCGATTCACGCTGGCTTTTTTATTTTACTTTTTCTTTCTTGTTATTGTCACTCCAATATTTCATGATTATAATAACATTATGTTATTGAGACTTACCTAAAAGTGTAATATTTACATGTGCCAGTCCTATGTAAGTACCTAATTCAGCGCTGAGCAGTTCCTTGGAAAAGGCGCTATATGGGCTTAGAATTCTCGTATTCGCTACATGCCAACTTGAACCCATTCTGCATACTGAAACAGACATATTTATATATATCAGCTTATTAATATGAATTTGTCTGAAAATTACTTTTTTTTTCTGCAACCGTTTAATAAATAATATGACAATAATTATTAAAGCAAAAACAATGAATGAAATTATAATTTTAATCATAGGTGACACAAAATTAAAACAGCCATTATTTTTTTCTCACAAGTGAAAAAAAGTAATATTATCCCACTCTAATTTGCCCGCCATCTAGTGGCAATTCACAAAAACAAGAACGTATTTAAAAAAAAAACAAATTCCTAATAACAACGGATATGAGGTTATTCAATTAAAGCAGGTTATAGAGAGAGGGGAGTATTTGACTTGAAATAAAGTACGAGTACATTCCTAGTATTTGAAACTTTCCATATTTTTACTTGGCAACTGTAAAATTGTGTAAAAATACTTTACTCGCGTGTTGAATAGTAGATTTTTTCTACAACCACATTAAATTGGTCCTTGAATTATATGATAACAAAAAAATATATAAAAAGTGAAAATATTGAGAATGTACATCAATTTTAAGTCAAATACTCCCTCCCTCTCTTCATAACATGTTTTCTTAAGTATAACTCAGATCCATTGCTATTTAAGATTTGTTGCAATAAATTCTTGTTTTCGCGTATTGTCGCTAGATTTCGGGCTAGCCCGAGTTGAATAATATTACTTTACGTCACTTGTGAGGAAAAGTAATGGCTGTTTTTTTTTTTTTTTTTACTTTTTTTGTTCGCTTGTCAACTGTGATTAAACGTATAACTTCACCCATCACTTTTGATGTAATAATTTATCATTACAATATAACACAGTTCAGAAAAATAACTATTATATATTAATATATTGAAGTACCATAAATGTACAGCTTTGTTCACATATTTTAGGATATTCTAGGAAGCTACAAAATTAGTTTTACATTTGTACGCAATTTCAGTATAACGTAAGATGTCATGTATGTACAAATATCGCATTATATGTGTAGCAAAATATCTCTAAAACGTAAACCCGCAGAAAGCTCAAATTGAGTATTCTAATTGAGTATTAGATATTATAACCGCAACTAACTCCAAAGTTTCTGGCAAAAAATTCATCAACCAAAAGTGCGATTTACTGAATTATTATTATTTTTTTAAGTTTTTTTTCGCGAGTTTTTCGCTTCCAACGGCTCCAAATTAAACTTCTTATACTAGCTACATTCATAAATATTTATCATTTTTTTATATCAAACATTTTCCTAGAAAATTCGATTTTGAGGGAGGGGGTCCTGAGGAAAGAGTAGCGTACCGTGTAAAGTACCACTTTTTACAATGAATGATTCTGCCATTAATATCATATTTATGTACAATAGAAAGAAAATCGGTTAACCGGAAGTACGATTCTACTGAATAGATTTTTGAGTTTTTTTTGGAACTTATGATTGACGCTCTCTATTGGGCTTCAATGTACTCACTTCTATACCTACCTGTGTAGGTATTTGTCCCCTCTCTATTTATTTTAGAACAATGAGTAAGTTTTGAAGTTTAAAAAAAAAAAATGTGATTTCATCTATAATTATTGTAATAATGGCTGTATAAGAGAAAGTCGTGTGAGATACTCACAACAGATTTTATAAGAGTTAATAATTTATGTTTATAGAATAAGATTTAGGAAAAGATATGATAAAATATGTGTAACATACAGTTAAGAATAATTGTAGTTAAATATAAATCTGTCAGAGGTCAGCAGACGCGATTTAAAATTAATTCTGTGCATTAGAATAGAAAAAAAGAAGATAAAAGAACACAATCTAAGGCGACCTTGTTTGTACGTCAGTCTGTACGTGCTGGGTCAGTATTGTGATCCACGGTGCAGTGTGTGCTCTATAAAGAGATACACGACAACCTTGTCGCACTCAGTGAACAGCTGATAGGCAAGGAGGGTAAAATCATTCCGACCCTTTTGGACGCTCGTATATATATATATATTTTCTAAAAATAGTCCATACACTAGCTCACTCTACCAGGACTGGAGTGTGTATTTCTCATATACTAATTTTAGATAATTCAATTAAATTATTCTCGCATTCTATTACATAAGGGGGTTTTTACCTTGAACAGATATTATAATAAACTATTTACAATTTTCATATTTAACCGTATGAGCAATCGTAACAGACAGACAGACATATCTTTATAAAAAATTTATTAATATCTATCGTTGTTCTATGCAGCTTTTACGTATGTGCATATTAAATAAAACTATTTTAAAAACCCCTTCACTCTGCTGTTATTGCATTCCATATTTCAAGGATTATGCAACTTTACTTTTTGCTGCCATTTGTAGGAGAAATTCACAAACACTGTTACCGGCCTTAGCAAATTACCACTTTTGCGTCGAATTTCGAAAATGGTTTTTAACGGAAATATAAATTTCAAGGGACTGAGAATTAAATCGAAATTTCGTAAAATCCGTCATCCGAACATGCTATTGTATGTGTACATGGAAGGGTCTTAGATCCTGTGGAAATTCGTGCCGTAATGGTTGCGTCAAAATTTCTCATCAACTTCATCCAAGCGTAAAATTCATACAATTGGAAGATGTGTTCAGTTGAAAACGCAACAGGAAATATGGAGATAAGGAGATTGCAATGCTATATACTAGCCAGGCCGCCAGTAAAGCACTGAGTTTATACGTCTTCAGTTCAAAAATAAATTGGGGAATGCCTCGGCAAAAACTCAATGATCTGGGAAGGAACAATAGAGTTACTTTCTTGGGGGTGCCAGGTCGGCGTGAAAGGAAATAAGAAGGCCGACACACAGGCAAGGAAAGCAAACTCGCTGGAAAACCCTCCCCAAGCCTTCTTGCAGGTTAAGACATGTCTGGGAGGTGATTATAACCAAAAAAGTTCTGAAGTGTGCATTAGTCTGTGTAACAATACGCTTCGCAAACTGACGGGTTTCCTCATGGGATATTGTAATTTATATGGATACCTGAACAAGTTTAAGCCTGGAACACGATAGCATCTGTAGATTCTTTGGGGACATCGAGGAAGCTCCAATACTATATTTTGATTATTTTTTTTTTTAATGAAATTACACTTTCCAGATTTGCAAATATTAAGAAATTTCTATTCCTTAACGGTTATTATTATTAACCGCGTTTACAGACGCATATTCTATTCCCAGGCATAGATTTGGCTGCGCCAATATTCAACAGAATATCTACTTTAAACTTTCTACTATTTTTTATTTTTTAGTTATGCAATCCATAAACAATAAAAACACACACACACACACACACACAAAACTTTTGTCAAAAATAATTTCTTTTGAAGTTTTAAGTGACCTCAAAATTTATATTTTCGATGAAAACACAATTTCGAAAATCTGTCATGAATGCATTATGAAGAATAGTAAAAAAAAATAAAAAAATAAATAACTCTTTTTAAAAAAAAAATGTAAACAGGATGTGGTCGCGAATTCTAAACGTTATCACTAATATTTGGTACCGGAAGTCATTATTATCTCAACAGTTATAATTATTGTCTTTCAAGAACAAAATTACGAACCGAGATTTTAAATATGTAATTAAAATTTGCCAAAAAAAAAGAAAAGAAATTACAGTATTTTAGCATACACACGTCACCGATACCTTTTGCACTCTTCTAAATTTATGAATAGCCCGGTTTCATTGAATTCCAAGCGATCATTATCTACGTGACATGGGAACAAAACTGATACAATTGGTAGACAAACAGATTGACCGACTTCTGAAAATAATTTTCAGCAATTTTACCTTCTAAACAACAGCCTTGAACATGAAAATATGACGTAATAAAAGATTCTACTAGAAAATCTATATAAAAAAAAAAAATAATAATCGGGTACGGACTTTCTCTTAAACCAATTAATACAAATATTTAATTAATTAATTTCACATTTAGAGTGCACTTTAAAGTATATATTTCCGGTGAAAACTCAATTTCCTAAGGCTGAACGAAAAAGCAATACTTCCTGTTATCAGAAAAATAAGTGAAAGTAATAATTATATTATAATTTATAATTAATAATAATAATAATAATAATTACTGTAAAAGTCATTTTACACTTTACCAGATACAACAGCAATGATCACGACTGGATTATCAATCAGACAAATGTACAGAATAATAAATTCTTGCAAAATTACGCCATTCCAAAACAATAATAAATATTTAATTAATTAAAAAAAAATTTATAATTTTTTTTTAATTAATTAAGTAATAAAAATCTGACAAAATAACAAACAAAAAAAAATTAAAAAAAAGTCAAGGAAAACAGAAGATATTACTGGGAGGATAACTTACATACGACCTTAAAAGTCTTGCAAAATCTTCTTTTTATTTTATTTTATTTTATCATTGTCATTTGTCTGTCAGTCTGTGTATCTAATAAAGTTCCATAATCGTTCACAAATACGAAGTACTGACAACGAACGATAGACAGAGAGTTAATAAAAATTTTTAAATAAAACTTGTGATCAAGTCATCATTTTAGGATTGGAGGACGTGAATTTATAGACAATAATCCGATACATAATTAGTTCAATCGGTTATCTGTTCAATTTTATTGAGCAATCTTAAAGTGGTTTTCTATGTATTTAATAATGTAATCACCATTTGTTAAGATAATAATATAATCAGCTATTAATTTCCATCTATATTTGTGACTATGAATCTTTCAGAATGGAATGGATACTTTCAAAAGGTGAAGATATATAAGGAGGATCAGTCACTTCCTAGGGTGAACTACTTGATGTCCTCGCATACCCCAACAGTACACCAAAAACTGACACCTCCAATAATCACACAATAAAAAGAAATGAGGTTACACGCAGAGATAATTTATCTAGAAAACTCACGTTATGTGAGAATTTTAGGAAAGGAAGGTACATTCGGAAGGATTTTCCGAATGAGTGCCACATCAAGTGTACTGATGCATTTTTACAACCTATTTAACACCAATTAAATGCCAAATATGTTGCTAAAATTCAATTTGTAGAAATCTGGTTTGGCCGGAAGTTCGAACTTCTTAAATGTTTTTTTTTTTTTACTTTCTCTTGCTCTAGTAAACAGGAAGTATTACGATCGTGCCAGATTTTCAAAATTGAGTTTTCACCGGAAATACATGTCCCCTGTTTATGAAAAAAATATTTTTAGCGAGTGGTCTGTATGTGTGTGTGTTTTTTAAACAGAATATCTCAAAAACGAAAAGTCGCAGAAAGTTGTACAAACTGTAGTTCGATGAATCCCAAAACCTTCACCTACCGCCTGTTTGAAATCCAGGATCAGAAGTAATCATAAAAATATCTCGAAATTCTTGTTTTGATGACAGAGCACCACCTTTTTTATTTCATTGATTACCGGTAAAAAAATATTTGCTAGTTGTTCAACCGGTACTTTCTTCAAAACGATGAAGTTATTTATATTCTCTAGGATTCAATTTCTGTTGTTGCTTTTTGTAAATTTTTTCATGACGTAAATTTATAAAAACTTCCATAACTGTCTATCCAAAATTTCGTTTTCAAATTATCAGGCACGTATTTGAGCTACCTTCCGGAGACGTTAGTAAATACTGATAGAGCTTATAAAGTATTCTTGTGTTATTCACACCTACTTAAGTAATTACTAATGTATAAGTTTTGTTATATCTTCTTAAGGTATTACTGATACAAAAATAAGGTTTACTGATTAAAGTAATTACTATTGCACTTATAGGTTAGTAATTACTTAAAAAATTGCAAGTAAAAGCTGATAAGTATTATTATTCACTTTAGCCATTATGAGGTTAGTTCAATGTTATTAGCGCTGCCTATAGGACTATAATGTAATCACACTTCTATTGCATGGCAAAGTAAGTACTTGTTCCCCCACCACCTCTAGGTTAATGAATCAGTAAAATTCAAAGTGTAAAGAAAATATGTCATCTTACACTATTATTGTGTCAAATGAGAGTCCTGTGATTAGATATAAAAAAGTCTGTGATATTTTTTTAAAAAAAGTTTAAAACGATCACATTTCATATTATCTTCAAACTTTTTATAATTGATGTTATAATTGAAAAACTATAATCTAATTTAATTACAATTGCAATCATTTTCAATATTTTTATGAATTGTTTTAAAAATAATTGAGGTTAAAAGATGTGCTAAAAAGGCAAACAAAACAAACACTATTCACCTAATCTAATCAAATAAATCAATAATTCTAGACAATTTTTTGTTGTCATATTTTCATTTTATGACAACAAATTAATCATTATGAAAGTAAATATAATAATATATTTAAAAAAATATGATATTCTTCTTAATCCCGGCTCAGCCCGCCAGTCAATAGCGGTGACTCCCATTTATGTACAATATTTACATTATGTACATCGTACAGAAAGACGGGTACCGCACGATCAGAAGTCGCCATCTCTAGCCGGCATTGGCCCCCCCCGCACCTCAAACATACAAAACATCCATACGTGACTAACCTAAGCGAACACATTCATGCCAATAATTACATTTATTCTCATAAATACATTCATACTGATACATCTGAATTAACTCGCTAAACCTACATTTACTCTCCATAAATAAATAATAAATAAATACACTCGTATGAGCTTATATCCTTATATATACATATTTACACGTACATATACACGAATATATTTACATATATGTATATACCCAATACTATATACTTAACTAGTCACATTATACACATCTCTGGATGGCGGTTACCACCATCCTAGTATCATTCACTCTTCATTCACACTTTTAAATACATACACCCTTTACATTCATCCTATACACTACATCCTGAGAAAAATAAATACAAACTTTTCTTTTTTAGATACATCTATTTACAATGGATGGAGTACTCGATATTCCTACCATCCTCGAGCCTTAACATATGATAAAACTATAATACAATCATTCCTCTAACCTTAAATCATCCATTCATCCATATCAGGTATAACTTTTAACTATACTTATATTTACTAGTCCTTTTTACCAAAGATTTTCAGCACATAGATGTTGCTAGAAATAATATATCTTCATATTGAAAAGGGGCATCTAAATACTTGTAAAGTTTGGCTAACATTTCATTTCTTTCTTTTTTATAAAGTGGACAGATCATCACTACACGTTTAAAAATCTTCGACAGTGAGTTACTTGTCAAAATTCCTCAACCGGAAGCATAAGTTTACTGAATAGTTTTTCACTTTTTTTTTTCGGCAATTTTCTCGAAAATGACACCCAACGATAAGAGCTACAACTTTTATTTGAAACATTTTTCTGGCAAAGCGCTGTTTTTTTAGTGGGAGATGTGAGGGTATGCTATAAAGTGTTAATTTAGTTCATAAAAACAATTCCCTTATCTAAATAATATTAATTAGAATTAAATATGTTGCCAAACTTCAGGAGTTTAAAAAAAAATCGGTTGACCGGAAATACGTTTTTACTAAAGTTATTTCACTTTTCTACGATTTTCTTCCATAAAAAAAACACCGGACGGAAATTCATTAAATGTGTTCTAATTACTATGAACACAGAGGTCATCACTTTTGTTGGAAACTTTTTTTCCGAGATCTGCTTTACTTAAAAACCGGTCATTGTATTAAGTTTAGATTCCCCAATTGATTAAAAAAAAAAATCTGGTGTGAAACACTCACACAACTTTCTCTTACTCAATTCTCAAAATAAAATAATTGACAAATTTTAGTTTGTGTACCAAATTAATTCAAATATGACGAAAACTGAAAAAACTGTTCGGTGAAAGCGCACTTCCGATTAATTAAATTCCTTGAAATACTGAATTTTGGCCATCTATTTATTTCTAATTAATTCTGCTGGGATGATAGAATTGTATAATCAACTATGATAGCACTTTAGAGAAAAACATCACCCCACCCCTCCCCTAAAAGTACCATTAAATGAATTTTCCTAGAAAAATATTTTAAATAAAAGTTGTAGCTCTTTGCAGATGCAGTTGATATGCCAAGTTTAAAGAAAATCGTCGGAGCCAGGTTTGAGAAAATCGCGAAAAATTGGAAAAATCATTCAGTAAAGTGGTAAAGTAAACGTACTTCCGGTCATCCGATTTTTATCAAACGCGGAATTTCAACAACATATTTAATTCTAATTAACATTATTTAGATGATAGAATTGTTTAATAAACTGAAATAGCACTTTAAATGAAAACCTAACCCCATCCCTCTCCCACAACTGCCCTTAAATGAATTTTCCCAGAGAAATGTTTCAAAAAAAGTTGTAGCCCTTTGAATGTGTAGTTGTTATAACAATTTTAAAGAAAATCGTTGGTGCCATTTTTGAGAAAATCGCAAAAAAGTAATAAAACCAACAAGTAAAGTGGTACTTCCGGTTGAGGAATTTTGGACAAGATGACCCACTGTCAGACCATAGTGATCCTAAACGGAATATCAGTTTCAACTTTCTACGGTTTTTCGTTTTTGAGCTATGCTGCTCAATACATACATACATACATACATACATACATACACATACACACACACACAACACACACACACACACACCACACAGACCATTTGCTAAAAACCACTTTTTTGGACTCAGGGGAATTCAAAACGGATATTTCCGGTGAAAACTCGAAATCGAAAATTTGACACGATTACAGTACTTCCTCTTACTAGGAGTAAGAGAAAGTAATTAATACTAAGCAAATAGTTAATAAAAATTATTAAGTTTGAAGGGAAATTTTTCGCTGAAATCTGTGTAAACTGCAGTAAGAGAAAGTCGTATGAGTGTTTCAGATTTTTTATTTTTGTGCTTTGTTTTGGAAATTTAAATACTTGAATAAAAACTTAGAAATGAAACTCTCACTTTCTTAATGTAAAACATGTTTCTCCTTAAAAGAAAAAAAAAAATAAAATAAACTCGTTTTTTTAATATTTATTTTTGTGAAAGTTGGTAGTATGTGTTATAGCAGTCTAATCAGCTGTTTTGAACACCTTCCAAAGAGATTATTCAACTAGGTCCTCTAATTTCAAATACAAAAAAAAAAAATATCTCTTTGTACACTAAATAATAATGAACGCATTTTTGTTTTTTAAATCACAATGTTTGTTCGAAATTTTTCTACGTATTTTAACTAATTATTTTATTTATTTATTTTTTTACATAAGACCAATAATTATTAGCATAATTTCATAATTACTATTTTGGTAATCTCTCTCTCTTGCTAATAAGTACCTCATATTTTGCTTATTTTAATAATACGTATTTTAGCTAATATTATCTGAATTTGGTTTACGAAATTATAGAGATTCTTAAAATATTATATGACTAAAGAGTTTACAAAGAGTTTACCTGAATTATTCGTTGCCAAATATTTGTCCCAATCAGGGAGGTGGGAAGAGTTTGTAGAATAATTTTTTGGGGGAGAATTCAAATATAAACATCAAGTTTTAGGAGCATCAAAATTTTGTAAAAAAAAAAAAGAAGAAAATATTTGATAAAAAAAATGCATACGATTTTCTCTAATTGCAGTTATAATCATTGGATTGAAGTGAGAAATTTTCTTAAAATTTCAAATTTCTTGTTTGATGCATTAACTTGGGATGTTTCGCCAAATTTATTGACTTCAAGGTCTCTATACATATAATGGTTACATGATTTTTCTCCTACACTAGTCTGCACAGATTTAAATGAATTTTTTTTTTGGAACTTATAATTTTTATTAAGTTATTTGTCTTCAATTTTATTTTACTGAAGTCCTCAAACGTTTGTCTAGTAGCTAGCGCACTCGCCTTTCGTGCGAGAATTCCTGGGTTCGATTCCCGTGAGGGCAAAAATCGGTGTTGAACCAGCATCGTGATAAAAAGTGGGAAGCCACAGTTAGTAGCGCTCTTGGTAGCGAAGGCCGGAACTAAACAGCGTGGGAACTGTGGCGTGCCTTATTACACGCCCCCTCAATTCAAATCGCCGTCTGGCAACACTTGGCCCTTCACAGGCTGTTTGCCTCAAAAAAATTACTTTTTTTGTGGAAACCATAACCAAACTTCTCTCTGAAACTGGTTTGCAACAAAAATGATAGTTCTTTGTATAGTTTTTACCTAAGCAGCCTGCGCTGGAGTTGCTGGACGTCTAGTCTCATGATAACTTTACAATTTCCATACTTCTATAATGTCCTACATACAGTATAATTTAGATAAACTATTTTATTTAATAATTTCTATTTGTTAGATGATGATTTAGATCAAGGATTCATATAGTAGTTTCATGATAACTATACTGTTAGAGAAAATAATTTCCTCATATTGAAAAGGAGCTTGCAAATATTTTGTAATCTATCCCTTTTGTGTATAATACTGATGGGCACTTCATTACAATATGTTCAAAGGTCTGTGTCATCAAATTTAATGACATCTGTACTGTTATGGATAAAATAGCCCCCCCCTCAAACACTGGAAAACTGATCAGTAAAAACGCAATTCCTGTAAAGTGGTACTTCCGGAGGAGGAATTTTAACAGATAACTTATTATCGGATCCCCCAAGATGATACTTAAACAGAATGTCAAGTTTGAACATTCTGTGATTTTTCATTTTTAAACTATTCGCTGTTTACATACACGAAACAGAGACATACTCTTCCTGGCAACGCTTATTTATTACGCTATTTATTAAACAAATATAAGCAATAAAATAGAAATAATTATTTTATAATATTGCTAAGGTTTATTTGCAAAATATTAATGTTAGATAATTATGTGTGCTATAAAATATCTTGTAAATTTATATGAATTTAATTTCCTAACACCATATTATTATTGCTAACTATAAAAGCCATATTACACACACACACACACACACACACACACACATATATATATATATATATAATAAATGTAGATAGACAAATAGATATGTAATAATTTCCAAATGAACTGTTAGTTGTTAAGCTGTCTGATTATAACCATTGGTGGGAAGTAATAACAAACATTAACTAATGGTAGACAAAGGGCGCTCTGGATGAAGGCAGTGTAAACCTGCACGAGATATAGCAATTCAACAGATCAGTGTAATAAAATGATCGTAAATTTTATTACTACCCTTGTTAGGTTTCTTTTTTTTTTTGTTATAAAATCTAAAAACTGAAGTCTTACGTTTTTAACAGACATGTTTAAACATGCAAACCTCCTAACCTACCAGGTGTTACGATCTTGTACTATTTATTGTCACATATAAACTAAGTGGCGCTTGTTTTTTTTGTTTTTTTAAAGTTGTGGACTATTATGTATTGTTTTATTTTTATACAAAATATAATCCAACTAATACGACACCTATAGTAAAACACTTTTTGGAGATTTTTACTTCCTGTTACTCATATGGCAAGAGGAAGTACTGCGATCGTAACAACTTTTCAAAATTGAGTTTGCACCGGAAATGAAAGTTTTGTGGTTAACTGAAAAAAAAAAAAATGAACACTCATTTTCTCTTGTTGCTTTTAATATAATTTATGGAAAATAACCAATTTTCTTTAAACTATCAATTTTACTAATTTATCATAACATAGATATAGAAATAATGGGTGGAAGGGGCCACCTACCTACCCAGGCACGTAGTAGAAGTTATTAAATTGTAGTCCATTAAATTGTGCTATTAACATTCCAAGTTTAAAGGAAATCGAAATTATAGTAGATTATTATTATTATTACCGGGTGCCTGATAGCGTGGGACCTAAGCCTATATGGCTTTTAACCCTCCGATGCCCCCATATCCCCTTAAATAGTCTCCCCCGGTGGCTTACCGGTCAATCTACTATATCCCAAGATATCCTTGAACTCCAACTCGCCCAGGCAATCCTGCGAGAATGGTGCCCTCCCAAATACGCGAAACCTAGTATAAGCGAAACGGGGACACTGACATAAATAGTGGTACACCGTTTCTCTGACTCCGTCGTCGTAGTTCTGACAAATGGGACTAGACGTCCTCCCTATGTTAAACAAGTGACTAGACACCCAACTGTGTCCAGTCATTAACCCCCACCAAAGTCCTCAGACCTGCCCTACTAAGGGACAGGAGATACTCCGAAATCCTGCTTAATTCCTTTTATAAATCTTTTAGCTTGGAGGCACCCCTGCGTGTCCCTCGAATTTCTCAAGACTCTCATCTCCCACAAAAATCTAATATGTTTGTCGCGAACTTCTTCGTGACGGCAAGGGCTGGTTCAGGACCACAAAATGGTAATGATGATCCGTCCCTAGCCAACTGATCCGCCCTCTCATTGCCCTCTATTTCCGCATATGGGTCCCAATAGAGACGCACCTTACCCCTCCGAGCCAAAGCATTAAGCCTTCTCCTACATTCTCCACTAGTTTCGAACTCCACCATGGCTTGCTCAAAGCCCTCAGTGCGGCCTGGCTATCAGAGAAAATCCATACCTCTTTGATCTCTCCCTGCCACTCCCCCCCAAGGCAGCAGCATTAAAATTATACTAGATATCCAGAACCGAGAAAATTCCAAAACCTTTCTGTAAAGTCGCTTCCGGTTAACCGATTTTCTTCAAACTTGAAATTCTACCAAGGCTACTCAAGTATATTTATATTATATAGGTGGCAGAAGAAATAGGTAGAAAATGCAGTTAGTGTATCAAACGCAAAAATAAATTTCCCCCACGAAAATGTTTCAAACAAAAGTAATAGGTGTGGACACTACAATATGAAGTTAAAAAAAAATCGTTTGAGCTGTTTTGTTGAGAAAATTTCGAACAATTGGGCAAACAAACAAACAAACAAAAAAAAAAAAAAACACTTTTCGGGTTGATGATTTTGACCGAAACTTTCGTGTCAGATCCGTTAATGGAATACCAAATTTGAGCTTCTTATGGTCTTTTGATGTTAATATATTTTCTCTTCAAATACACACACTAACACACACAGGCACACATACATCTCTAAAGACCATTCGCTAAAAACTGTTTTATCTATTAACTGACTTCAAAACATTTTATATTTCCGGTAAAAACTCAAATTCGAAAATTTGACACGATCGCAATACTTCCTCTTTTACTAGGAGTGAGAGGAAGTAAAAATCGAAGGAACCTCATATACTTCATACGCTGTACAAGTATCACCACACGTTTCTCTTGAAAATAGCTAAAACGATTTTTTTTTTAAATAATTGTGCAACCTAGCTACACAAATAAAGGACTATTATTTTTCAGTTTTTTTACTTTCTTTTTGTTTAATTTTTGAAAATTGATTTTTCACCGGAAATACATGTAGTAAGGTCCTGTGAGTCCAAAAAAGTGGGTTTTCAGAGAGTGGTCTCTGGGCGTGTACGTATGTCTGTATTAACAGAATATCTCAAATATGAAAAGTTCCAGGGATCACAAACATGGTATTCCCCGTTTAGGAAGTACTACCATCGCATCAGACACGAAGATTTCGGGCAAAATCTTTCAACCGAAACCGTGACCTAGAATAAATGATTTCAAGAAACTGGGATGGCCGAAAGTGTGTTGTTCCTATAAAGTGCTATTTCAATTTATTATGTATTTATTGTATGATCTAAATAATATTAAATAGAATGAATTAAATAATGTTGCCAATATTTCCCAGTTTGAACAAAATCGGTTAACCGGAAGTAGGTTACTACGGATTTTTTTTTTTTTTTAGTGGGTTTCGTGGTTTTCTGCTTAAAAACACCAAAGAATTTCATTAAATTTGTTACACTAACTATGAATATAGAGATCTATCACTTTTCTTTCAAACTTTGTTCCGAGAAATTCATTTAAGGAAGTTTTTTGGAGGGGAGGTTATATTTCCCTCAAAAAAAAAAAAATCGTTTTATTTAGATTCTCTGGTTGGTATCAAACTAAATACAAATATTTAGTAAAAATGATAAGTTTGATGAAAATTTGTCATTTACGATTTTGTTAACTGCAGTAAGAGAAAGTCGTGTGAGTGTTTCACACCAGATTTTTTGTTGTTGTTGTATCACTTCGCCTTTTGAAGAGTACTGGAAAAGCTGTAACTGTTAATGCTAGCCAAAGGCTAGCCCAAAGTCTCCCTTGGTGCCCATACAGCTATCCCAAAGATCAACTAATCAGGTCCTAGACATAAAAATATGTGATCCAGCACTAACCCATCTAAAGGAGGCGGTCATACACGAGCGGGATTTCCTCAAGGTTTGGCCCGAAGGAAAAAATCCCGAAAGAAATTCAATTCTTTTTGGCCTTGTGGCCGGATTTTCCGCCCTATTTATCACGTGTGTGGTTTGTTGATGCTCAGTCGGCCTGGAGGCTTCATACCGATCATGTCTTGTGAATTTTTAACCACATTCATCCGAATGTATGAAAATGAGCCTTGCTTGTTAGCATGTTAGTTCTAAAGACTATCATGATGATAAAGGAAGCCGCTTACTTGAGACCGCAAGAAAAATTGGAAGAAATAAACCCAAACAAGACTAAAGATGATGTTATTAAAAAAAAAAGAAAAAGAAAAAATTATTGGGAAGGAAGTAGCTAAGTGATTAGCGTACTGGACTCCCACGCGGAGGACTTCGTGTCCAGCTGTGCTACCCTTAGATTTTTTTCTTCCTATGAGCCTGTACAGTTCACTGTCCGGTGATGGACAGTGTTGTCTGTAACGAGTGAACACTGGCCGGAGGCTAGCAATACACTGAGTAGGCTCCGGGCGCCAATGACCATAGATGTTGACGCGCCTTAAATTTAAAAAAAAAAAAAAAAAACAATTAACAACATGAGAAGCGTTTTGCGTAAAAAAAAATATTAAAAAAAATCAAAGAATCTTTGAAGTCAGGAGCGTCTGCAGATTCTGTGGACAAAGCCACTTCTTACACAAAACACTTCTTTTACTCCTTTTCTTGCGAATGCAATCCCATGCAACTATACAACCAACCAGCCGCTAAAATATTGTCATCCATTGATGCCATGATTGTGGAACGACGAGAAATTTAGGAGGACTGATGTCTAGACAGAATGCGTTGACCTGAAGAAGATCATCAAGGCTTATTGCTAGAGGGTTTCCTTGAGAAAAAATATTCATCGTGTGTAGGCAAGGATACGGTAGAGGAATTCCTCAAGGAAAACCTGGAGGCTTTTTCTTTGAAGATTTCCTCTACATGTATGGCTACCTAAAGCTTCACAACAGTCTGAACAAATCAGACCATACAACCTTAAAGGGAAAATAATAGCCTAAGCACTTCCCACAGACATCATCCTTGTTCCAGGACCAAAAAAGACAATATAAGGTTTCCGAGATTTTGGAAATTTTTCTCGAAAATAACTACATCGTTTTTCTTTTAAAACTTGGAATACTCATTGGGTGTCTGGGAGGAGGATAGAGGGTTTGAGTCGTTAGCCTATCACTTAATTGAGTAACCAGTAAAAAATCTGGGTGTCCAGGTAGTGCTATTCAAGCGGTCAGCAATGTAATCATTCAGATATCTGCTCCTCAAACCAAGGTGGGTAATATATCGCCTTCCACCATCCATACATGGATGAAAATTACAAGGTCAGTAAACATTCCACTTTCAATGAAAATCTGTCAATTAAAATTTGATATCAGAATTAAGAGAAAGTCGTATGAGTGTTTAATACCAAAATACTTGTAGTATAAAAAGAAAAAAAAAACCCTGAATAAATTAATATATAATTACTAATTTGGTTTAGAAACAGGGAAAAGAACTTCTATTATATATATAGCTGCTACTTTAGGGCTTATTAAAAAAAAACAACGAATTTCTATTTTTTATTTATTTCCATATGAATACGATACTTTCGTGAAATAAATGAGCACGTGCTTAACAGACAAGGTTCACGTTCGCTGAGTGTTTAACTCCAATAAGGTGAGGTGAGGAAGAATTTCTTCTTTTTATTACACTATGCTGGAACGATGAAATACCAAAATGATGTTGATGGGAATATAAATAACCTGTACGACTATAAAATCCTCCTCCCGGCCAATAAATTTTTTTATTTTTATTTTTAATGAAGGAAAGTTATTATTACTATGTATAAATTTCACTTAATTTTCAAAACTTTGGCGTTTGAAAGTGGTGATGTCAAATTTAATTGCAATCTGTAGAGTGTCTGCATGTCTTTAGTTCTTTTTTATTTTGCTTTATTTGATAATAATAATTTCAGAAGAGTTTGGATTGAATTACAAAATAAACAGACTGTGCAACATATCAATAAAGAGAAAACTTAAAGCAAACAAACAATTTGAAGTGAACAAAGATTTAAAGTAAACAGAAAACATAAAATGAACAAACCAAAATATGATTACTGACTAAAAAAATTACCAGATTATATATATAAATGAAATCTTAGCTTAAGTACATTTTTTAAATAATAATAAATGTTATTTACATGTTCAGCTGAGGGGGGAGATTTAACAAATCTGAAATTTCTTTATTATAACTTTTTCCTATAAGCCGTGTAAAATGCACATTCAAGAAATACATGTGTAATGGTATCTAATTTATTAGAATTACATAACGGGCATGGTTCTTCTGTGTTGATTTTATAACATGTTTTAATTACATACAAAGTTATTTATTTAGTTGGAGAGACTCTAACTTGATTTAACAGACATAAACTTTGGGCAGGCACATTGTATCCAAGATATTGTTGTTGCTGTACTCTATTTTTATTATAGATATTTTTATAAATTACATTGTATGAGGCATTATTGATACGATCTGTATCTGATTTATTTAAAAACATTTTATATTGTTTTAATAAATTATTCTTATTTTTTTATTATTAAATTTGGATCTTGTTCATACGAAAGCCATTCAAAATCGGTTTCTATTAATATTTGTTTTAATTGTTTTACCCAATTGTATTTGCTTAATTTATTGCTACTATTGTCATCCATATTTTTTAATTTAAGATAACATATTTTAGGCAGTCTGTTTCCATACATTAACAATATCTTAATCCACCAATTAATTATTAGTTTGACAACTTGGTATTTGATTTTTTAGTTAAACCGTACTCAGCTCTTACAATGTATCCCGGAGTTTGTATTGGCCAAAAATACAATGATTTGAAATATTTCGTTTGTACAATTTCTAATCTCTCTAAATGCCTGTCTTTAGTTAATAATAACTAAAAAAAAAAAAAAGTAATCAACTTATATTAATAAAAATCAATATTTTTACTATTTTAGTTTTTACGGAACCTTAACTAAGTTTGAACTGAATCAAGGATAGATGAACTACTTGGTAATGATAGTTCAAGTATTGAGTCTGTCAGTCTTTAGTTACTTATAACTCCAAAAATAATCAAACTCAGCACTTTATACTATTTTAGTGTATACTAGAACCTTACTAAGTTTGAACTAAATCAGTCTACTGGAAGTGCTAGTTTAAGTAGTAAGTCTGTCAGTCTTTAGTTACTTATAACGCAAAAAGTAATCAACTTATGTTAATAAAATTCGGTATTCCCTAGTATTTTAGTGCATATTAGAACTTTACTAAGTTTGAACTAAATTAGTGTAAACGATAATTTAAATAATTGAGAGACATTTTGTCTTCGTATTTTTTTTACAAGAGATAATAACCATTGGTAATTCTTTGAAAAATGAGGGCATCAGCAGGGACGAAGGAAGCACTTGTTACAATGGCCTAAAAGAACAAAATGTATACAATAAGAATATTTCCTTGTCTTTGTAGTGAATGGAAAGATCGTAGATGGTAGAGTAGATTGGAATGACAGGCTAGTACAGAGAAGAGTTTCAGCAAAAGATTTTGGATGAAGGAATGTATGGGGGGGATTTGTGGAAGATTTTTCATGGAGATAGTCGATTTTAGTGTGTCGGTGGTGAATCAGTCGCAAGTCTTTTAGGAGTCTAGTGAACTACTTACTGTTTCGACTTTGTAAAGTGAAGTTTGTTTTGCTTAATCAATTTTTTTGAGTTCGCAAGAGAATAATGGTGAAAAGTAGTCCTGCAGGTAATTTTTCACAGATTTCACTTTGTCTTGTACCGTGCATGGGTCGTGAAGTTCAATTTGTTGTCCAGAGTTATTCCGTTGTTTGGTCCAAGGGATCAAAGTATTTAATTTGTCTGTTGATTGTAGATCTGCGTTTAGTAGTTTAGTTTTAATTTTTTTATTTTATATTTAGTGCAGTATTTTTGTCAGTTTGTCTATTGTAGACGTCCGATAGTAATAGTGCCAAATCTTCATGATGGTATGTAGAAAGCAACATCTTCCGCGTTTAGGGCTAGGTTGATAGAAAGAGTCATGGGAAGAGGATTAATGTAGGTGATGAATGCAGGACATGACCAGGATAGAACTTTGAGGAACGCCTTCTGCTATTGGATAGAAGTTAGAGGAGGCCGTGTTTTGCTGGATGTTAACACGTTGTGTTGCCTGAAAGAACATTGTCTTGGATTTACCTCAGGAAGGCAAGTGAAGAGATCGGCCCGGGCAGCGATGGAGAGATAGGATAGTATAGGAGACGTGAGGGAGATATTGGTGGGGAAGGGGAACGAAAGAGATATGGAGTGATGGACGGCTTTGGATGGCAACCCTTAGAGACTAGGAAGGAACAAGTCGCAGAAGTAAACTAAGTCAGTTATTTAAGAAAGGGTATTTAGCCTGCGTCTTGTAAGGCTGCTTATAGATATACAGTTCAATTGGTTTTGAAAATCCAAAATACTCACACAGACATCAGAATGGATGCATTAACGCTATTTTTTTGGAAAATAATTATTTAGTTATTCTATGTTTATATAATATCAATAATTATTAACAAATACAATACAAAGGGTGGCCGCAATAGTTTAGAATTGAGCAAACGAAATTCCTCATTTTATTTTGTTACATATTAAAGGATATAGCAATTTTTGTAATCAAATAATTTTATGTAATATTTTTAATTTTATATAATACTACAGGATGTAAATAATTTGTACATTTTTATTAAATTAATTCTAAATATGCTATGAAAACAAAAGACATAAACAATAAACAAAGGATTTTTTTTTTTCTAAGTGACGTAATAAGGTCATATAATGACGTCTACTTACCCATGATGACGTTTCCAACGAATAAGCTCAAAGTAACAGTCGTAAAAGTGGAAAATCTCTGGAAATAAATAAATAACATTTATAAGTAATAAATATGTTATATTGTAATTGTTATAGAATTATATTGTCCAATATAAAATATAATTTATTAAAGACTATCTCCTGGGAACCCCCTGGGTGTAGTTTTGTTACAATTTCCTCGAAAACAGCTTTTTACGATTTTCTTTAAAGTTGGAATTATTAACTACAGATATAAAGAGCTACAACTATGTTTTAAAGTATTGTTCAGGGAAAATTATTATTTTTACTTTCTCTTACTCCTAGTAAGAAGAAGTATTGTAATCGTGTCAAATTTTCGATATCGAGTTTTCACCGGAAATACACGTTTTGAAACTAGATCCGTAGAAAGTTGAAACTTGATATTCCGTTTAGGTATCACCATGGGATCTGAAAGTACATTTTCTGTCAAAATTCCTCAACCGGAAGTACCACTTTACTAGTTAGATTTTTTTGCGATTTTCTCAACAATGGCACCGGCGATTTTCTTTAAACTTGGAACATCAACCACACATACAAAGAGCTACAACTTTTATTTGAAACATTTCACCGGGAAAATGCATTTAAGGGCACTTTTGGGGGAGGGATGAGGTTAGGTTTCCATCTAAAGTGCTATTTACAGATTATTAAACAATTCTGTCATCTAAATAATGTTAATTAGAATTAATATGTTGTTGAAAAAAATCGGATAACCGGAAGTGCGTTTACTTTACCACTTTACTGAATGATTTATTCACTTTTTCGCAATTTTCAAAAATGGCTCCGACGATTTTCTTTGAAATTTCACGTAAATCTAAAACATGCAAAGATCTACAACTTTTATTTTAAACATTTCTCTGGGAAAATTCATTTAAGGGCACTTTCAGGGGAGGGGTGGGGTTATGTTTTTCTATAAAGTGCAATGTACAATTCTACCATCCAAACAAAATTGATTAGAAATAAATAGATGGCCAAAATTGTGAGTTTTAAGAAATTTAATAAACCGGAAGTGCGCTTTTAGTGAATAGTTTTTTTCAGTTTTCGATGAATTTCGTTAAATTTGGTACACAAACTATACAATTTGTCAATTATAATTTTGGGAACAGGTGTAAGAGAAATAGTTGTGTGAGTGTTTCACACCAGATTATTTTTTTTAATTTAAGGCGCGTCAACGTCTATGGTCATTGGCGCCCGGAGCCTTCTCAGTGCACTGCCTCTGAACAGTGTTCTCTCGTCAGACAACACTATGCTTGACCGGACAGTGAGCTGTAGAGGCTACTAGGAAGAAAAAAATTCTAAGGGCAGCACAACTGGACTTGAACCCGCGACTTCCACGCGGGAGTCCGGTGCGCAAACCATTAAGCTGATCCCTTCCCTGAAAATGAATTTAAGGAGTATATTATTTCAGTACACTAAATCATTCTATGAACTCCAAATAATATTAATTTCAATGAAATTTTAGAGTCAAAATATGGAGTTTGAAGAATATTGGTTGACCGTAAAAGTATCACTTTACTGAATGACTTTTTGCCATAAAATCACCGATGGGATTCAATTAAACTTGATTATATGTCACTTTTGTTGGAACTATTTTATAACTATGTAAATCTTTGTTAGAGAAAGTCATGTGAGTGTTAGAAGATTTTTCTATATTATATTTTTGAGGTCGAGGAACTTGTATAAGTGAAATGACATTTTGAGAATATTAACCCCCCCCCCGCGTACTGAATACCCCTAAAAAAATATATTTCGTTTCAAGCGATTTTGAGAATAGAAAATAAATAAATAAATAATTATAAAATTGCTTACTGTGCTATCTTTAAATAAATATATCTTTATATATTTAATATTTAATAAACTATTTATTACATAACACTAAACTGTATATACAAAACATAATGCAGCCGTCATAATTGAAATGCATCATCATTATTTTAAACACGATGAGGTGGCGCACTTGCAGATTGGTAACACATTTGAATGCGTGAAAGTATGCGCACTAAGTTTCAACATCTCTGGGATACTTTCACACCATATAATTAAAAACTTATTTATATATCAAGAAAGTACCATTTAAATTGAATTAAATTATACCGAAGAAAATTAAAGATATATAAACGAAGTTCATATCCGAATACAAAGTTTACTGTGGATATTTGTTCCGCCCTTCTGATAACGGAATTCTTAGCGAAAACACCAGTAGCATCTTTCTTTGATCGATGTTTTAATGTATGAAAGAAAACAAACTGATATAAAAAATTTAAACGAATTACTGTGGCAGCAATGACTAAAAATCTATTTGACAAATTTTCAAGAAATCTGGAATCTTTACTAAAATCTTCTTTTTTTTTGGAAAAATATATTAAAAGGATATAAAGTTTCCCAGAAAATCGCTGGACTGTTTTCGATAAAACCACGATAAACTGGAGAAAAAAAAAAGGATTTCGTAAAATCACACTTATAATGGACGAATTTCTACATATTTACCCTTTCCAAATAGTTATCATTAACTGATACGTACATATATTTCTGATAGCGTATATCACAAGTTCCCTTATTTCCATTCATCAGTATCCTGCACCATTGATTAATGTTCTTAAGTTAATCATCTTCAAACCGATGGAAGCTATTTATTTAAATGCATCCAATGGCAATCACTGGATGCCGGAAGTGGAATATAAGAAGGTAAATCAAAGGTTCTCAGAAGAAATGTCGCACATTTTAACATCTCAAGTAGGTATCGCAAACGGATTCGATTCGATGTTTTCGTCGAAATCAATCAACCAGAATTCAGTTTTTTTTCCCCCAGTTCGGGCATGAAAATGGTGCCGGCATAGATACACTTTATACATTTAATGGGGCCGTTCAATAAGTTAGAACATGATGAACAAATTGAACTAACACATTTATTCCATCTTTGCCCGAATGAAAAGGAAACATCCTGACTGTCTAGCGATCCTATTTATCGCATTTTTTATGCCTTCCTTTGAAAAATGTCTTCTACTTTTGAAAAAGAAAGTAATCTACTCGGAGCCAAGTTTGGTCTATTGGGTACTGTAACTGTGTATGTTTCATGTCAAGACATGTCTTAACCTGCATAGACAAGCTTTTCCTAAAATGCCTGAACACGTGCAAGTAACACCACTTAGTGTTAGTTATGAGAACTAAACACTTCCGACTCTGAAGATGATTTGCTACTTAAGTACTGTGCTAATTGCAATAAGACTAAGTCTTATAAGTTTATTTTATACCAGACGTTTCAGTGTAATACTGTTACTAGCAAACAGATAGGGCTAGACATATATTATATAATAATATGAAAAGCCTAAAAAACATTATAAAAAAACAGCTGATTTCAAAATTAAAAATAAAAACAAAATAACAAAATGGCCTTGATATTATCATTAAAATAAAATAAAAAAACATAACTCAAAGGTTAAAAACTTTTAAATAATCGGGGCTAAAGAGAGCGCCATGTAAATATATCTCTCTATAAAACACACATGCGTGAGTTTGAATAGTCAGGTTCAAGGCCGTAATACTACCTCTACCTAGTGGAGAAATAAATTTTAACAAAAATACAGCTGACCCGCGTCTATGATTCGTATTTCAAATAGGTTCTTTGTTTTTCATATTTTTCATTTTTATGATTTATTTATTAATAAGAATTAAAAAATCTAGTGTGAAACACTCTAACGACTTTTTTTCACAAAGATTTTCCATTTCCTTTTTTTTATGTATTATTTTGGAAAAATATGTGACATTAATTCTACAAACTTGAAGATAATTCTTGGTAATAGATATATTGATTGAACAGAATAGAATCAAACAAAAGAACCTCTGTCACGAACACAGCTGATATTCATTGTTTTATAAATACGTGTACAATGCCACAGCCTTCTAGGTTGACATAAAAATAAATTTAAAACAAAAAAAATCAGCTGTTTTAATTAAAATATTTAATAAATAAATAAAAACAGCTGTAAATATAACCTTGAAGAAGGTTCTTTGCTATTAAAAACAATACAACAAAAAAAAAAAGAGATTAATCCACAACAACGTGACTATTTTTAAAACATAATTCGTGACATTTTGGAGGAAAAAATAATAATAATAAACAACATATATACCGTGACCTCTGGATAGGAGGGCCACTGTATGTTTTTATAATAATTTTATATAAACACTATAATCAATCCAATCAAAACAAAAAAAAAACAACACAAAATTATTCATAACGAATATTAGTATATATGAGTTTATATTACAGGTTATAGTTGGATCTCATATTATTAATAATAACCAGTGTCAAGATATGGGAGATAGTGTTCACGATTGTGTCCATTTTTTGCTAAGATACTGAGCTATTATCATTATTATTATTTTTCTTAGCTCGTCATCTTTTTGAAAATATTACCATATCATTATATAGCTGTCATAAAATCATATATTAAAAAAAAAAGAGTTGGTCTTCATAAAAAAAAAAAATAAAAAAATGATGACATCACTTTTAACGATATTCACGACAAAAACATAAGTCTGGTATAAAAAAGTTTTTTAAGTTGCATGATAATAAAAATATGATGTGAAACAATTGAACGAATTTTTATATTCTCTCACTGCTGTTCAAATGGAAATATTTGCGATCGTGTCAATTTTCGATATTCAGTTTTTCACCGGAAATATAAGTTTTGAGGTCCCCTGAGTCAGAAAAAGTGGTTTTTAGAAACTGGTAATGTGTGTGTGTGGGGGGGGGTACTCAACCGGAAGTACCATTTTACTGAATGAATTTTTTGTTTTTTTGCAGCTCTAACGACTTCCTTTAAACTTGGTATACTAACTATATAATATATGTAATGAGCTTCAACTTTTATTTAAAAACATTTCTCCAAAAAAAAAAATTCATTTACGTGGACTTTTTGGAGAGAGGTGGGGGTTATGTTTACCTCTAAAGTCCTATCTTAATTGATTATACAATTCTATCATGAAAACAATATCAATTAGAAAAACAAATAAATTGCCAAAATTTTGCGTTTCAAGAAAATAAGTAAACCGGAAGTGCCCCACCGCTCTTTGTAGAGGTGAAAACTGTGACAATGAAAGCCTTTTATAGAATTAAACAGGCATGTTTCTGGCAGGGCAAGCGATATGGTCATTCTACCATTCATTGCGAGATGCTATTAAAGATTCCTAGTACAGGTTTTCCTTCTGATAGAATGTTGAAGACTTTTGTTAGCATTCTAACTGTATCAGGTTACCTTCTAGGGAAGATTGGGTCCATCTGTTGTGTGTGATACCTGATAATTACCTCCGGTGTTACACGGATGGTTCCAGAATGGATGGTAGGTCAGGAGCTGCGGTCTATTTTGAGACCAGAGATCATTTGGCATATCACTTAATGAATGGACCACAGTCTTCCAAACTGAGGTTTATGCTATTCTTTGTTGTATCCTGGATGAGAGGGTGAGTAACACTAACTTAAAAGGTTTTGTATCTGCTCGGATAGCTAAGCTGCGCTGACGGCGCTGAGTTAATGTATCTTCACTTCCAGGTTGGTGTTAGAATGCTCTATGTAATGGAATTGATGAGGAGAGAAATTAGGTTGATTAATTAAACGAGATATGAAGACACTGTTATAATATAGCTATAAGTTTACACAAACTGCCTGGACTTGTAATGATTTTATAGAATAAAAGGTAAGAGTGAAGATACGACACGATGCGATGTAAGGTTGAATCTGATAGATAGATAGATATAGATAGATGTCGTTAGGTAGATTCTCACTGGCTTATATACAGGTTCTCCCACTCTAGCCTGCTTAAGTCAGAGAGTATCAGAGAGGGTCCTTCTCTCTCTTAATTCTCTCGTCTGTCTGCTCTCTCTTGCTGATGTAATTCACTCTTGCTATTACATCTAAAAGACTGGAAGAGCTTTCTTCTCTGAAGGATGTGCTTCTAGTCTGAGTACCAGGTCATATGGGAATTTTGGTAATGAGGAGGTGGATAGGTTTGCCAAATTAGGCGCCTCTCTCCCTTTCATTGGTCCCTAGCCTGCTGTAGGCGTGTCTTCTGGCACATGTCTCTTAAGCTTCCAAGTCATGGTCAGCTTCACAGCATTCATCCTTATGGATGAGCACAGTTGGTTGTCGGCAGTCCAAAATGCACATCGGGAGTCCTATTAGTCAGGGCTATTAGTGAGACGTTGCTATGTCTTTCACGAAGCTCTCTCAGGCATCTGGTAGGATCCCTTACTGGACATTGTGGTTTCAGGAGACATCTCTACGTAATGGGGCTCATGCCAGATCCATTTTGTAGAGTCTGTGAGACAGAGGAGGAAACACCCATTCATCTTATGACAGATTGCCTGGTTTGTGAGGAAATTAGGTTTAGGACCTTTGGTCAGAACAGGATGTCTGTGGAAGAGCTTAGGCTATTTCCCCTTAAGGTTATTGTCCGATTTGTTCGGACTGCGGTCGAATCTTAGATGGATTAGACCCGGGTCTGGATATTTGTTCTAGACTAGGTTTGTTGTTGTTTTTCTTGGGACAGCTGTATGGGCCCAGTGGGGCTTTGGATAGCGTAGGGTTTGGTCCCTCCCCACAGACAAATAATAATAATAAACCGGAAGTGCATTTTTACTCAATAGTTTTTTAGTTTTCTACGATTTTCTACATAACAACACCGATGTAATTCTTTAAATTTGGTATGCTAACTAAATGAATATAGACGATCTCTCATTTTTATTTGAAACTTTGTTCCGAGAAATTCATATAAGGAAGTTTGGGAGAGAGGGAGAGCAGGGTTTCCTTTAAAAAAAAAAAAAAAAAAGAAAAAAGCGAGAGAAAGTCATGTATGAGTGTTTCACATCAGATTTTTCTTACTGTAATCCTCACAGTTGTGATGGATAATTTTTTTTTTTTTTTTTTTACTGTTTCTTGTTCCTGGGAACAGGAATTTTCTATCACTTTTATTTGTAACATTTTCCCCGAAATATTGATTTCAGGCGCTCATTTCTGGAGTACAATGTAATCACTACTACTACCTACGTACTATCAACTCTATATTTGTGTTAGGATATATGAATAAAATTCGAAATTAAATATATAATTGTATTGAAAGCAGCAAGGGAATCTGTTAGTGATGCTTATGTTTAATTTTTAATTTTTTAATTACCCCCACCCAGCCGCTCAGCCGAGGACGTCAATTGAAAATGATTTACAAAATTATGATAAAACAAAAGTTTATCATTTAATTAATTTTTTCGCAAAGAATGGAGTACTTTACGACCACCGTTTGATTGATTATGACATTCTTATTATTTTTTTTTTTTAATATTAATAAAATACAAATATCCCCCTACTTTAACAGCATACATAACAGCACATATTAAATATAGTAAAAGATCATGTAAGGAGGCTGTTATGTACAATTAATACGTTATTTATTAATTTGTTTAGCGGCTTGCCTTGATTGACTCAACTAGGTGAAGGACATAAAAAAATTTTGTTGTGGAGGCAATCCACCTGAAAATCAGCTGATAGTGATTTAACGTTTCACATTACCATATATGTACTTCCTCATTTTGTAATAATTAGTATGAATTCTTTTCTTTTTAATTCTAAGAATGTTTATTCATTCAATTTTTTTTTTTGTCCTTAATAATCATCATCCACTTTTTTTCAGAAGATCTTACAATTCATATTTCCGGTGATACCTGAATTACGTAAAATCCATTTATACGATAGTAATACTCAATTACACTTAATAAAGTAAAGTAAACATCAAATCTAGTTTGCTATTAATTTTGTTTCTTTATTCTCTCCATAATGCATGAAAAAGTATTCGTGAGTTCGTATAAACTTTCAAATCGGAGTTATTATCGGATATACATGTTTTAAAGGGCCGATGAATACGAAAAAAACTGTTATTTATTTGACAAGTGAGGACTTTTTGACCGCACGATCACAGCGGGTGGGGTCAAATTGGACGAGAGTTGTGAAAAATACTTTGCTCACGAGTTGAATATTAAATTTTTTCTGCAATCATATTAAATTGGTACTTAATTTATGTAACATAACAAAAAAAAAAATGAAATGTTCCCAATGCAGAGAATGAATTTCAATTCAAGTTAAATATTCTCTCTCTACATAACCTATTCCATTTCGTATAACCTCAATTCACTGTACCTGAGATTTGTTTGGATCTTGTTTTGGCGCACTACCGCTAGATGTTGGCTAATAATAGTTGAATAATGATACTTTTACACACTAGTGAGAGAAAATAGTGTGTGAAAGTTGAACTATTTTTCACTAAATTTTGTGCAACAATCGTTACATTATTAAATGATTGCAGTAAAAAAAACACACAAAAAATAGCTTTAAGGCCTCTCTATGACGTGTACATTGCACACAATTGGCATTTAGAAGAAAGCTTAACTTCTAGTAGTTCACCCAAAACACTCCTTTGTAACTTAGTGGGATTGGACAGAGAAAAGTGTAGAAGAGAAAAGTACACCGACTGAGCACTTGTATGAGAAAATAGAATACTACAAGAACATTACAGAACTGACATAGATGAAAGTGGTTGCGTGAGAAGAAATGATAGACTGAAGTGGCAGAGTGTTGGTGAAGGTGATGTCTGAATTGTAAAATTGCTTGTTTCAGTCTAGCTTGTGAACCTTTTATACGCTTGTAGAAAACTTTCTCTATTTCTACTTCTACATCTCGTCGAGGATTTGAGGTGGACAGATCTTGTTCTCCAGTAGCTTCCGTTAAGGAGATACATTACGTCTCATGTGACATGGCAAGTGACACGTATAAGTTGGGCGAATAGCCATATGATTTTTTTTTTTTTGTTGCAGGCAAGATATTCTGTCAGTAATAAATTACATCTTAAAGGTAATTTATATGGGTAGATAATACAGAACGTTAAAAGAAAATCGTTGAAGCCATTTTTCTAGAAAATCGTGAAAAACTAAAGAAACATATGCAATTGATTTTTTGGGACGAAATCTCCATGTTAACCGAGTAAATATCAAGTTTGAGTTACTTCGATTTTTCCTTTTTTGAAATATTTTGTTTAAAAACTCACACACATACATAAACACACACGCACACATGTATATCCCATTCGCTAAATACATTCGAAATTTGAAGAAAAAAAATCGTTATAGCCGTTTTCGACAAAATCCTCATAAAATTAAAAAACTAATTGTAAAAAGTGGCACATCCGGTTAAAAGATTTTCTTCAAGTTTAAAAATAATAACAATGCTTGGAATGTGTATTTAATATTATTATGTAGGTGTACGGAATTGGTACTTTATAGGAAAGCATAACGGCTAACAGTTTCCTCAAAACCCACAAAAAATTAATTTACCGAGGAATATTGTGTCCAATAAATGTGATAGGTATTTATGTAAGTAGATAAATCTACCGGAAGTTTAAAGAAAATTGTTGGTAGCAATTTTTGAGAAAATATTGAAAAACTGAAAAAAATTAATTCAGTAAAATGGCACTTCCGGTAGATGGATTTTGAACATAACCTTCTTGTTAGACATCGTGTAAGTTACATAAGCCGTAAGTTTGAGCTTGCTGCGATTCTTATTATTTCATTTATAACACACACACATACAGACCATTCACTAAAAATATTTTTTTCGTACTTAGAGAATATCAAAATATGTATTTCCGTTGTAAATTCAACTTCTAAAAGTTGACACCATATTCGCTATACTTCCTAGAAGAGCATGAAACTCACATTTTCCGTGTGAAGTAAAAAAAAAAAAAATTAAAATGAAAATTTATAAACTTTTCCTGGTTATTAATTCTTATCAAATGATTTTTTTTCTTAAGTACTTATTTTTATTACGAAATGTCAGATGTGTCGTAACTAAAAGATTATATTTCTTTAATTTAAAAGAGTATTTGAAAATATTTTGTCTAATTAATTTTTTTTTTTTCAATTCGTATTTATTATTATTTCTGATAGTCTCTTTAATAAAATGTTTCAAATTAAATATTTTTATGATTTCTGATGTCTGTCTGTCAGTTTGTATCAAAACATGCACAAAACTATTCAAAACAATCTTACCAACTATAGTTGATCATTCAAACATTGCCCGTATTCTATTTTGTTTCTATATTTGATTAAATCTATGATAAGGGCCATGTTTCCAAAATTGTAGAATAATAGTTCATTGATTTATAACAAAGTAGGGTATTTAGGTACCTACCATCTGGCGCAGGGGCTATGATACTAGTCTTGGGGGTTGCAAGAGCGCTGCCTCCGATGACCTTGATTTATGTTACTATTTTTTTATGTCCATCGTATTGGATGACATCTCACGACATACATAAATGCATAAATACATACATACATAAATACATACATACATACGTACGTACATTATATATCATGGACCAATATGATGGACATAAAAAAATAGTAATATTAATCAAGGTCATCGGAGGCAGCGCTCTTGCAACCCCCAAGACCAGTATCATAGCCCCTGCGCCAGAAGGTACCTAAATACCCTACTTAACAATATATATTTTATGATGCTATTTCGAACACTTTACTCGCTACTGAATTATGGAATACATTTTGATTGATCGTCGTGAACAAAATAAGTTCTCCTATTAATTCATTTTTCTCACCAGGTAGATATACCTGGTGTATTTCTTTAGATTAATTTAAGGAAGTGGCCTCTTGAGCGCTGTCACTGCCACCCTGGAGAAACTATTTAGGATCTCCACGAAATCAGAGCTCTCTATTCAATCCATAACTCTGCCAAGGCTCAACAGGATGGGAGCATAGTGATTAATGCTCATAAACAGCTTAAATAAAATCCACCGAAGATTCCACAGAATCAGTTCTGCAGGGCAGGAAGTCACTATTGAAGGACCTATTATCATCTATTGAACACCACAATTCTAATGATGCTGTGGTTCCTGCCATAATAGGTCTATCGTGAAGAAAAGCAAACAGTCCGTAATAAAGTGTTTCTAATCTGATTCGAAAAACTCAGAAGACTTGATCTAACTGCACACTTCTCCTACTTCTAAATGACAGATTTTCTTCAACGTTGACATCTTTACTAAACTATAACCATTATTATTACCATCCAGATGAGGTGAAACTACGCTAAAATGAAATGCACTTTCAAAGGGAAACAGAAGGAAACTGCAAGGGATGTCCCATACAGCCAAGACTTCTCTAAATCAATTTTGTTGGAAAAAGTTCAAAGAAAAGCGATAAAAAAAAAATCTGCTGTGAAACACTCACATGACTTTCTCTTATTGCAGAATACTGTACACCAAGTATGTGTGAAATGGCAAATTTTTATTTTAACCGCAAAAATTCCGCAGAATTCCTTAAAAATCAATTCTTTCGAAAAAATGTTGCGAAACCTAAAAACCCTATGGCACAACAGCCCATGAAGGGCCAAGGCTTGCCAGATGGCGGATTTGAATAGGTGGGCGTGTGGTAAGCACGCCGCAGTTCCCCCACGCCGTTTAGTTCCGGCCTTCGCTACCTCGGGCGCTACTAACTGTAGCTTCCAACTTTTTATCACGATGCTGGGCCAACACTGACCTTGCCCTCACGAGAATCGAACACTGAATTCTCGCACGAAAGTTGAGTGCGCTAGCCACTAGACCAAATAAAAGTTTATAGATTTTATTGTATCAGTTAGCATAATGTCAAGTTTATTGGAAATCGATAGTGTTTTCATGAAAATTCCAAAAAGCTCAAAAACCAATTCTGTAAAGTCACACTTCCGGTTAATAGATTTTCGTCAAATTTGGAAACTAGCGTATATTAATGGTAGAATCGTACATGGCTCAAAAAAGCTTATTGCTATCGTTCCCAACCCCCGAATTCCCTCCCAAAAAATAGATTTTTCCGAAAAAGTGTTTCAAATAAAAATGGTAGATATTTATTTATAAAGAATACTGTACAAAGTTTTAAAGAAAATCGTTGAGAGCTGAAAATCGCGAAAAACTGAAAAAAAAAAAAAATTCGTAGCACTGTCGGTTGATGAAACCCGGCAGACCATTGGCTAAAAAATTTTTTTTTTGTATTTCTGATGAGTATTCATTTTCAAAAAATTGACTCGAAACGCAATATTAAAATTATATATTAAACTAGTATTTCCGGTTAACAGATATTCTTCAGATTCGAAATTTAGGTAAAAAATTTATCTTTAACACTGTACAATCGGTTCGAAATCGCTCGAAAATCAAACTGTCCCAGCAAAACTTTTTTTTTTACTAATACAAAAGTGAGAGATTTGTATGTGGATGACAAGCATACGAAGGTTAAAGAAAATTCGTTGCGAGCCACTTTCGAGAAAATGATGAGAAAAACTGAAAAAAAAAAATTCTTTCATTAAAGTGATTTCTGGCGATATGAAAGAATATAACCGAAATCTTACTTCCTAGTATTCCCTGATGATAATATCTACCTGGTCGCATTATGAAATTTGAAGTGGCTGCTGTTATTCGTCTTTGAATTATGCTGTTCATATACAAACAGATATACAAACGTATATGCGTACACAGAGTGAAATTTCTTACTTATCGTAGTTTTTTGTGCCGAGGGGAGGGACCTCAAAAATCATGTATGCCCCAGTGAAAACCGAATTTCCAAAATTTGACACGACCGTACATAAAATAGTCTTTCATAAAACATTGGAGGAAAATTGTTGTTTTCCGCGATGAGTTCTATATTGTGTTATCAGCCGTGATAATACTATCATAAAAGGTGATTAGTGGCGGGCACACTTTTTGCGCCTACTAGATCTAGTCATTCTGCCAAATGTTGACATTGTGCACATGTTAATTTTTTTTTTTTTTAAATAGATAAAGAATAATACGCAGATATATATACGTAAATATAATTAGCTGACTACATCGGCAGAATCATGAATTTATGAATCAATTTCGGTGTAAAATAATTTTCCTGGTTACGATTGATTTCCTCTTTTAAGGCAATAATGAGGATAAAATGACATTTCCCGCTTAGAAAGAGAGGAAAAGCATCTCCAAAAACAAAACTATTGGGTTTTTCACCGCATAAAAGTTAAAAAAACCAATCGAATGGCTCTATTTGTCAGAATGTCTGTTCCAGTTTTGACAGAATCTTTTAGGATTCCGCGGCCATTTTTCATGAAAAACACTTGTTTTGAGTTTCCATGTTCAGGAGACCGCATCATTGGTTGCTAGCATACCACTGGCGCTGCCTCAACCCAGAAACTCGAGTGTTTTTCAGACTTTGGTTTATAAATAGGACAAAAAAAGGTGGAGTAAACTTGCTGGTTTTAGGGACCATCTTGAATTTGGCTAAATTGTGGACCACATAATAGCGCTACCAGTCATTCCTAGAAATATTGATTATTTATTATTGATTATTATCAATCCCCTCCCCCCAAGTTTCAAATAAAAGTGATAGGTTCATTCTGTTAGGTAGCACACCAACTTTAAAGGAAATCGTTATAGGCGGTTTCGAGAAAATTAAAAGTAAAAAAATCTGGTATGAAACACTCACACAACATTCTCTTACTCCAGTTTTCAAAATTGTACCTAATTGAAAAATTTTATAGTTTGTCTACCAAATTTGATGAAATTCTTTGGAATTCGTCGAAAACTGAATATGTTCAGTAAAAGCGCACTTCTGGTTTGCTAATTTTCTTGAAACCCGGAATTTTGGCCATCTATTTATTTCTAATTAATTTTGTTTGGATGGTAGAATTGTATAATCCAACTATGATAGCACTTTAGAGGGAAACGTAACCCCACCCCTCCCTCAAAAGTGCCAGAGAAACATTTTAAATAAAAGTTGCAGATCTTTGTATGTGTAGTTGATATACCAAGTTTGAGGAAAAATCATCGGAGCCATTTTTGAGGAAATTCTAAGAAAGTAAAAAAAATACTAGAAAACTCAAAAATACTTTTTCAGTAAAAGCGCACTTCCGGTTTTCTGATTTTCTTCAAACTCGGAATTTCAACAACATATTTAATTCTATTTAATATTATTTAGCTGATAGAATTATGTAATAAACTGAAATAGCATTTTAGAGGACAATCCACCCACCCCCTCCATATATATATATATACACAAATCTCAAAACGGATATTTCCGGTGAAAACTCGATATCGAAAATTTGACACGATTACAATACTTCCTTTTATTAGGAGTAACAGGAAGTAAAAATCTCAAAAACTTCTTTTGTAAAATTGCACTTCCGGTTAAACGATTGTCTTCAAATTTGAAATTCCATCAATGCTTTTAACACATAATTAATATTATGGAGGCGATAAAACTGTACATTATACTGAAGTGGTACTTTAGAGGAAAGCTTAACGGTACCACCCAAAAGTATTAATTTCTCAGGGAAAATCTAAAAAAAAAAATGGTGGTAACTTAAGTGTATAAACTTTAAAAAAAGTCGCGGAACAAAAAAAAAAATTCAGTGGTAAATTCACGGTGGTAGTAGTACCAACCTAAAAACTGTAATACCAATGTTGAGCTTCCTTCCTGTGACTTTTCGCTTTTTGAGATCTTTTGTTCACACACAGATCAGTCATTGAAAACATTTTTACTTTCTCTCACTCCTAGTGAGAAGGAAGTATTGTAACCGTGTCAAATTTTCGATATCGAGTTTTCACCGGAAATATCCGTTTTGAGGTCCCTTGAATCCTAAAAAAGTGGTTTTTAGCAAATGATCAGTGTGTGTATGTGAACAGCATAGCTCAAAAACGAAAAGTAGAAAGTTCAACTTGATATCCCGTTTAAGTATCACCATGGTAACTGACAATACTTTATCTGTCAAAATTCCTCAACCGGAAGTACCACTTTACTAGTTTTTTTTTATTACTTTTTTGCGCTTTTCTCAAAAATGGCCTCGACGATTTTCTTCAAACATGGTACATCAACTACACATACAAAGAGCTACAACTTTTATTTGAAACATTTCTCTGGATAAATTCAGTAAGGGCACTTTTGGGGAAGGGGTGGGGTTAGGATTTCATCTAAAAGTGCTATTTCAGTTTATTGGACAATTCGCTCATTTGAATAATGTTATTTGGAATTAAATATATTGTTGAAATTCCAAGTTTGAAATAAATCGCATAACCGGAAGTGCGTTTACTTTACCACTTTACTAAATGGTTTTTTTCACTTTTTCGCAATTTTCTCAAAAATGGCTCCGATGATTTTTTTTTGAAACTTATTATATAAACTACGCATATAAACTTTTACTTAAAACATTTGTCTTAGAAAATTAATTCAAGGGAGGGGTGGGGTTAGATTTTCCTCTAAAGTGCTATTTCAGTTTATTAAACAATTCTGTCTCTAAATAATATTAATTATAATTAAATGTATTGTTGAAATTCCAAGTTTGAAAAATATTGGATGACCGGAAGTGCATTTTTACTGAAATGTATTTTTCAGTTTTCTGATTATTTCTCGAAAACGGCTCCAACGATTTTCCTTAAACTAGGTATGTGACCTGCACATATAAAGAGCTACAACTTTTATTTGAAACATTTCTCCTGGTGAAGTCATTTAAGGGGGTTTTGGGAGGAGGGGTGGGGTTATGTTTCCCTTTAAAATCCTTATCATAGTTGATTATACAATTCTACCATCCAAACAAAATGAATTAGAAATATATATGGCCAAAATACCTTATTTCAAGAATATTAGTAAACCGGGAAGCGCGCTTTTACTGAACATTTTTTTTCAGTTTTCGACTAACTCCAACGAATTTTGTTAAATTTTGTATACAAACTACAAAATTTATCAATTACAATTTTGAAAACTGGAGTAAGTGAATGTTGTGTGAGTGTTTCATACCAGATTTTTTTTTTTTTTTTTTTTGTATTCAGTGAACTTCAAAACATGTATTTCCGGTGAAAAACTAAATTTTGAGAATCTGAGACGATCGCAATACTTCCGGTTACTAGAAGTAAGAGAAAGTAATATATACCTAATGGATGAATCAATCATTATGTGTTGAGAAAACAAGAGAGTTCGACCATGAAGAGGTTTTTTAATCAATTAAATTGTTCAAATGAAACACGTCATATATTTACTTATAATAATTTTAAATAAATAGCTGTCACAAAGTTACGGTTGAGATAGCAAGGCCCAAAAAATTGGACCGTGAGTATATAGTATAGTTCTCAGAAAGTTTGAATTGCATATTGCCATTTTGTATATTAACTGTCTATCTCCCGCGATATCTAACCCTCTCCACTCTATCACTCTCTCTCACTTACGCGCTCGCGCGTCATTATCTCCCTCCATAATTTCAGCGCAATAAATTATTATCTTTTAAATTACAGTATTCAGAATAATATTTAATTTCAGTTATTTGTTAATCCTTTCCCTAGGGGCTAAAAAAAAGTATTTAAAACAATCTTTGGTCATAATTGAATTCATTTTATTCAAAGAATAAAACGTAAGTCGTAAATCATTAGGAATTCTTTAAAAAAAACTATTATTTTAATTTATTTCTGTGTATTTTAATCCCAAGAAAGTATTTCGTCAATTTTTACTTTATAAAAATGTTTTTATTAAAAATAATCTATGTTTGTTTCTTAAGAATTGAAATTCCAAAAGAAATTTTAAAGCATTCCTGCGGAGTTAAGTAAGAGAAAGGCAAGAGAAAGTATTAAAATATGGATACCGAATAAGAAAATAAATATGAGGAATAATAAATCTGGAATCAAAAATATAAGCACACGACTTTATTTACAGCTTGTGTGATGATTATTTGATATTTAATGCCACATCTGGTGTGAAACACTCACACAACTTTCTCTTACTCCAGTTCTCAAAATTATAATTGACAAATTTTATAGTTTTGTGTACCAAATTTAATGAAATTCGTCGAAAACTGAAAAAACTGTCCAGTAAAAGCGCACTTCCGGTTTACTAATTTTCTTGAAACTCTGAATTTTGGCCATCCATTTTTTTCTAATTAATTTTGTTTGGATATAGAATTGTATAATCAACTATGATCGCACTTAAGAAAAACATAATCCACCCCTCCCCTAAAAGTGCCATTAAATGAATTTTCCCAGAGAAATGTTTTTAAATAAAAGTTGTAGCTCTTTGTATGTGTAGTTATATAAGAAGTTTAAAGAAAATCGTCGGAGCCATTTTTGAGAAAATCGCGAAAAAGTGACAAAATCATTTAGTAAAGTGGCAAAGTAAACGCACTTCCGGTCATCCGATTTTTACCAAACTCGCAATTTCACCAACATATTTAATTCTAATTAATATTATTTAGATGATAGAATTGATTAATAAACTGAAATAGCACATTAGATGAAAACCTAACCCCACCTCTCCCCCATAACTGCCCTTAAATGAATTTTCCCACAGAAATGTTTCAAATAAAAGTTGTAGCTCTTTGTATTTGTAGTTGATATACCAAGTTTGAAGAAAATCGTCGGAGCCATTTTTGAGAAAATCGCAAAAAAGTAAAAAAACCATTAAGTAAAGTGGTACTTCCGGTTGGGGAATTTTGACAGCTGACCCACGGTCAGATGCATGGTGATAGCTAGACGGAATATCAAGTTTCAACTTTCTACGGTTTTTCCTTTTTGAGCTATGCTGTTCACATACATACACACACACACACACACGCCATTTACTAAATACCATTTTTTTTTTTTGGACTCAGGGGACCTCAAAACGGATATTTCCGGTGAAAACTCGATATCGAAAATTTGACACGATTACAATACTTCCTCTTACTAGGAGTAAGAGAGGGAGGAGGACCACACGACTTTATTACAGTTTGATAATGCAATTATATATAAATGATTTATACTAAACCAAGCAGGTAGGGAAGTGAAACGCACGCTAACATAGGAACATACACCATTTATTTGAAATTTAATGCCACAAATTTTGCAGAACTAGTTAAAATAAATTAGGAGGGGTGAGGGATGTTGCAAGTAATAATGATAGCTAAGTCATACCATGGCTACATTTTGTTGGATCTGACCACTTTCGGATTTTCATCCATCGTCAGAGTAAGGTTTGTAATCAATTCTTATAGAAAGATTATAGTGTTGATTCATCATTGCGGGCCCAACCACATATTTAATAGTGATAGGTTTATACCTTGGCACGTAGCATTCCAAGTTTAAAGAAAATAATTTATTGATAGTATCAATAAAAGATAGTTCTCTATAATTTTGCAATAAATGAAAATCGCCTCTGTTTTGTAAATAGGGAATACAATTGCAGTGGCAAAACTATTTGGAATAACTCCACTCTCGTATATAACATTGAAAATTCAAAAATCTTCTCATTAATTGTGTAATTCTTTTAGGATTCAACTTTTAAAGTCGTGTGAGTTAAAATGGATTCCTAATGAAATTCTGAATTATTTAATTAAAAGAAGTTCTAAAGCCGTGTACTGCTCGGAAGACTTACAATCCTTAAGTGGTTTGGAAAGCACCAGTAGACACCTGCTTCAACTGCTGATGTATCTTTAACTGGGAAGGATCTTCACTAAGTTCGGCGAACACAAGAAGGCAATTAATAGTTGAAGATTTGCTGTGACTAGTATTGCAGGAATGCTATCCCTTATATTCCAGGTGCTGCATCTTCATTAAATAGGGCTACGCCATTTTGTGGGGTTAGCGACCAGTCTCTTCTAGAGAAACTCAAGAAGGAGGAGCAAACAAGGAGGTCTCAACTCTGGTACTCCCTTCCAGGGCTGAGGCAGGCAATGATCTGCTTGGGGAATCATAACGCAGGGAGGTCGGGAGCATGCACCGGCCTCAGTAAGAATAAGCTCCGTATACGAATAAGTTTTCCTCATGGGGCATTGTAGTCTCAGGGATTACCTGACGAAGCTGGGCTTGGAGAGTGACAGCATGTGCAGATTCTGTGGTGAGATGGAGGAAACGTCAATACATCTCCAAATAGACTGCGATGCTGCTATACAGAGAAGATGCAAGAACTTGGTTAATTAACAGGAAGAAGAGGGGAACATACCCTCCCTGCAGCCCTTCAGAAATATTGAGGTTCCTTCCTTAGGGACCTTAACCTGGTGGGGGTGCTATAGGCGAGAAGCTCGCCCATGGCACCTGAAAAGCTGCTGAAAACTAGCCTACGGCATCGAAGGCCATACCACCATAAACCGTGCAACGGGCCCCTTCACCCCCCCCCCAAACATTCCATATCAGGCCAAAAAGCCATAATAGATTATTTCAACTCAGCCCAGGGAGCCTCTGAGGCGATATTATGTTTTTTTTTAAAAAAAAGAAACTTACCTCTTTACGAACGCCAGGAAATATGATGAGAAAGGCTATATACAATGTAATGAATGCCAGACAGGCGGTTATACATGGAACATCGCCAGTGACGGCCGTCCTGTTCGGAACATTGTACAATGGAGGTCCGCTATTGTCTTCATCCCCATTCCACCAGCCCATATCTCAACAACTGTAAACATAAAACAGTTACAGAGAATTATTATTACATATTTACATCGAATGAGATAATCGATAGTCAAGAGTTTATCAATAATTATATGTTCATAAAATATGAATATTAAATATATAAAAAAAAATTATAATATCTGGTAAAATATCTTCGTGGCCTCGACTTTGCAGCCTTTCAAAAATAAAAATATAAATAATTGGTGGGAAAAATTGTGACTATATTCTCTCTCTTGAGGGAATTTCTCAACAACCAATCCTAATAAATTTTCTTCAGTGTCGAGTGTTTTTAAAACAGGTTAACAGTTTTCATCTAGTAGATGGAATCGTACATTCGTACATTACCATGAAATTGCGCTATGGTGGGAAGATAAAAAAATTAAATACAAAAAAATTTGATGTGAAGAAATACACTCACACGACTTTACTAATTCTTACTCCAATTGATTACTTAACAAATTTAATTCTTTAAATTAGCAACGTTTACAATTTTAATTGGGCTGACCTATAAAAAAAAAGGTGCTAAGGTTTATAGATAACTAAAATTTAAAGGCGACATCTGAGGGGACTTGTGTAGAGCGCACTCTGCCAAATAACAACGAAGTTTTTGCAGTTTAAATTTACAATTAAATGAGAGAGAGAGACTACTTTCAATTTTTTTTTTTTTTACTTTCAAATTTTTTTTACGTTTTATTTGTGCAGTCAGCATTCCAATCTGAAGAAAAAGTCGTAGCTATTTTCGAGAAAATTTCAAAAACCAAATTTGTTAACTCACACCGATATAAATTAATAACATTACTAGAATTCTAAATTTGATGAATATCGGGTTAACCGGAAATCTGACTTTCTAGAATAAGTTTCTTTTTTAATTTTCTCGAAAAGTGATTCTCATGAGTTCCTTTAAGCTTTGGAATACTAACTGCACAAGGAGAAGTCATTTTATGTATATTGTAATGCAGCCACTGGTGCCATCTAGGAGAGAAAGCAGGCACCTCAAGTTCTCCTAGTAGCCGCTAGGAAGCGCTGGCGGCGCGCTCTAGCTCCTCCTAGAAGAATTGAGAACCTTCCATTCCCTTCTCCATTCCTATAAAAGGCGAATAACAGCTGAAGTCGAAGGAGTTTAAACAGAGAGTCTTGTTACAAACTAAGTGCGCATTTGTGAATAGTATATAAAAGTGAACTAAGTGAACTTTTGTTGGTTTAATCTGTGTATTAATTATTATTAAGTGCTTTATTTGTAATTTATTGTGTAAAACAATAAATTGGTGTTTTTCTTATTGAAGTTTAAGAGTGTTTTATCTAAACGAACCCACTTAGAAATTAATTGCAATAGCTAGTTCGGAAGGAAAAACGTTACAATATTGTATTTACAGCAGTAAGAGAGAGTCGAGTGAATGTTTCCCAATCATATTTTTAGAATTAAGAATCATACAAAGAATTAAGAATATCATAGAAGTTGTTTTTTGAGTGAATTGTTACAAAATGGAAAAGCTATTATTCAATCAAGTCCATTTTTGTTTTGTTTCTATTTAACTGATTTTCTAAATTTAAGAGTTAAGTGTGTGAATTTATAGGCTGAAAAATTGGAATTTCTGGAAAAGCAATTTAAACCAAATTTGCACTTTAAAGGAAATCCTCTTAAACTATTTAGAAGTTCATCAGTTAAAAGTTCAAGTACTTTGTTCATTATAACGACACGCACACACTGATTACTGATCGTTAAATATCTTCTATAAGACCACATATATTTTTTTTTAACCACAAAAATAGTTGAACAAAAGAAATGCTACAAATTATATGTTTATAAGTGCAGAACAACCACAAGATGTTTATATTTGTTGAATGGTGGTTACCAATGGCAACTTCTTCAAGTGCAAAGAACGTGAGATTATATATATATATATCACATAAAGTGGATAAAAGAATAATAATAATAATAATAATAATAATAATAATAATAATAAAAACAATTTGATCTGCGCGTTATTTTGAAAGAAGGTTCTTCATAGATTAAGTGGTTTATTTCATTTTGTAAAATGTATAATAAGCTTATAGATACAAGATTTATAACTAGGTTTTAATTAAGTAACCCTCTCCATAGTATGAATGTAACTAATGTGAGTAAAGTTATCATAGTGAATGTATTTATTAGCATGAGTGTATTTATTAGCGTAAATTACTGATGTGAACGTTGGTATGAAAGTAATTAGATCAAAATTTTATCTGGGGTACAAGGAATATTTTTACCAAGTACTTCATTCAGCTTAATAATAGTCAATTCTTTTAGAGGGGGCAGAATATTTATATTTAATATAGCAAAAGCAAATAACCCTTTTTATCGTTTTTTTTTTTTAAATATAGTCTCGAAACATATATGATAGCACATATAAGAAACCATTAATTAGTTAATACAATTCCGAATGATAAATTAAAACACTAAACAAAACTTATGTGTGCAGAAGGAGAGGCACAGTGTGTAATATAATTTTTTTTATGAAGGAAACCACTTTACTCAGCTGGGAAAGAAAAAGGATGGCGTCATTATGTGATTGTCAACTCTCTCCAGTCCAGTCTGTTGACTGGTTTCAATGGTTAATTCGGGAAAAAGGGACAGTCAAAAGTATATCGCCAGGTTCCATGCCCATTCACTTCCACGGGAAGTTACAATAGAAATCGTGCAAAAAGAAAGATGCCCTCCTAGCCTTCGAATGGTTTTTTATCTCGTAAAGCCCTAGTGACCCGAATTGACCATGCGTAGAAAAAAGAAAAAAAATGCAACGTTTATTAGGGTCCACTGTTCGTGGTAAACATTTTTATATATAACTAATCGGTAAAAAAAATTAAGCTTTGTAACTTATTAAAACAACCCTCATTTACGTATACGAAGACTAGCACTGCCTAGTTTCAAAAAGTAAGTCAACAGTTGATCTTTTGTTAAAAACTGGAAAAGAACTTGGAATTGCGTACATTGAAGCCCCTGACTGACAATAGAATAATGTAAATATTATGAATAAGAAATTTGGTAAATTTGATATAAATGATATGTTGTAATTAGTATTGAAAAAAGTTGTTAATAGTTACTTAGTATTGACAATTAATTTACAGATAAAATAAATAGCAGTTTCTATTTTTCTTTATTATTTTATTCATTATTTTCAATTAAATTTCTAAAGAAAAATATTAATTAATTATAAATTAATTATATCATATATAAAAACACAACTCAAACATTCTGAAATTGGCCACAACAATGGCTGAGTTGAATATTGATTATTAAGTATTTATTGTTAATTATATTTTACTCATTGTTTAATAAAATGGCTGTATTTATGTATTTATTAATTTGTTGATACCACAATGAACTTTAATTGCTTGTAATTATCGGAAATTGAACATGAATTGCAACTTCATCCTTCACCGCACATCAGAATGGAAAATAAAATATTATGATTAGCGTACGAAAAAACCAAAATAAATAAGATCTATTTCAATGAAAATTATGAGTAAAAAAAAACCCCCCAAAAAAAAAAAATTACAATATAGTAATAAATAATAAAACTTCAATTTCACTATAATATATAGTATACATGTTCCAAACAATATGCTTTGATTTACAATATAGTAGATTAGAATTGAACATGGCGGCATTGGTCCGCAACGGGAGGAGAAAGACAGGGGACCAGCTAAGAGAATTATTGGACCGTAACACATCTCATCTGGTAGTGTTAACAACTGGTGTTCCCCGATCTATCCTTTCACTTGTCCCAACACTGTTATTATTTCTAAATTATTATTTAGTCCAGTTTTCTAACATTTTTTTCGTTTTGTTAAACTATAATATCTCACCAGTTTTACCAGTTAAAACTGGACATTCCACCAGTATTGATTTAGATCAAAATTAGTAAGGCCCGGCCGGCTTCAAAGTCCAGTGCTGCCCCTTAAATTCTTTTTCTTTCTAGGAGCCTCTACAACGCACTGTTCACTAATGGATAGTGTTGTCTGTCACGAGAGAACACTGTCCGGAGGCCGGTAGTGCACTGAGAAGGCTCCGGGAGCTTATGACCACAGATGTTGAAGTGCCTTAAATTAAAAAAAAAAAAAAAAAAAAAAACCGCAGGGACTTAATATTTAAACTATCACTTCCGGTGGACTGATTTAGTCCAAACTTAATAATGTTCTAGTATACAATGAAATAGTAAAGAATACCGAATTTTATTAATATAGGTTGATTACTTTTTGAGTTATAAGTAACTAAAGACGGACAGACATACTGTTTAAACTATCACTTTTAGTAGATTGATGCAGGTTTAGTGGATTGATTGCAAGAATTAAATAAATTCAAAAATATTCCAGAAAACTTAGAAATCTATTCAATAAAGTTACACTTCCGGAAACAGATTTTCTTTAAACTTGCATCGCTTTTAATAACTTAATATTATGCAACTGAAGTGGCAATTTAGAGGAAAGCATTTTCGAGAAAGACGGGGGGGAAAAAAAATCATTCAATAAAATCGCACTTCCGCATGACGATTTTGATCGGAACTTTTTTATCGAACATGATAACGATATCAAATGAGTCGTCATGTTTAAGGTTCCGGGTACTTTTCGTTTTTTTTTTCTTTGAGGGGAGAGGGGGTGAAGTTTTTCTCGTCCGTGATTGTACTCACGTGCCCGCTGAATATCGAACTAAACAAATCATCAGTCGCCAGCACAGCCTAAACTTTAAATAATGGGCAGTGCGGCGTAGAATGGCTGAATAGCCGAAGTCCATGGCCTAGGGAAAAAAAAACAGAAAAACTTTTCGTTTTTGAGATATTGCGTTCAACAATAAAAGATACAACCAGTTATTTTTTTCGCACTCAGAGGACTTCGAAACTTATATTACCGATGAAACACTCACACAACTCTCTCTAACTTCAACTTATTCAGTTATAAATAACAAATTTCTTCAAACGTTACAAGTTCTTGCTAGTTGTTATATGTTACCAATTGAATGTTATATCAAAGACGTAATCTAAGGTTAATAAAACCACTTTTTGGAGGAAACCTTAACCTTACCTTTCATCCGCAACTCCCAAAAATGAACTTTCTTGTATAAAGTTACAGATAAAAGTTGTTAGCTCTCTGCAAATATAGTTTAGTATAACCAAATTTAATGAAATCAGTCGGTGTTTTTTTTTTTTTTTTTTATGGAAAAAATCACAAAAAACTGAAACAACTGTTTAGTACAAATGCAAATTTCCGGTCAACCGAATTTTTTCAAAATCGGAATTTTCGCAACATATTTGTGGTGGTTGGTTCCGCAGAGCTGGAAAGCATCAGAGACATTTTCCGTGGTAGCATGCTTCATTTTGTGGTCATCGACCGGTTTCGGGCGTTCGCACATCTTCAGGATATGTTTTTCAGACAGTGTGACAACACAGACTTGCACAGAGCAAATTTTGTTTTCAATTTTCAATTTTTTTTTTTGAGTGTAAAAACAAAATGGCTACCACGGAAAATGTCTCTGATATTTAATTCTAATTAATATTATTTAGGTGAAGAAATTGTATAATAAACTAAATTAGCTGTTAATAAGAAAACATAACTTCACCGAAATAAAAGTTCTAGCTCTTCATATGATGTGTGGTTGATATTATACCAAGTTTAAAGAAAATACATTGGAACCATTTATCGAGAAAATCGTAAACAAGTGTAAAATTCAGTCAGTAAAGTGGTACTTCCGGTTGAGGAAGTTTGACAGATAACTTACTGGTGAAACCTAAACGGAATGTCAAGATTGAACTGTGTGCGATATTTCATTTTTGAGCTATGCATTTCATATCTCACAAACACACCGTTTTCTAAAAACAAACTTTATTCAAACTCAAAAGACCTCGAAACGTGTTTTTCCGATATTGTAAATGTGACACGATCATAATAATAATAAATTATTCACTTTACATGAAGTCAAAGCTGGTATTTATTTGCATTATAATTAAAAGGGCAATGCTATTAATTGGCTGTAAAATTTATGACTCATAGTAAGTATTCTGTCCCTAATGTTCAGCAGCATTAAATAAAGAAATTAAAAAAAAAAGGATTATCATAATTAAAGGTCGGACTCAGTTGAGCTGCACACTTCAGGGGCAACATGCTTGGCTGCACCTCACTTCCTAGTCAGCTGTTGACCTGATTATATACTACTACTAGTATTTTTATTATTTTCTACAGAGATGCAGGTGACATCTAAATAAAATGATCTTGAACACAAAACAGGTACAAGGTATGGCCGTGTTTTGTGACCGGAACTTCCTCCTTTTAAATTAAAATATATACAAGTAGAAAACCGCAAAAAAAAAAAAAATTAATAAAACTCCTTTAACTATACAATCTGCAGTGGTTACCTTGATCGATATTAATTTTTCTATGTTTTAAAGAATGTAAAACATATTTCTTTTCCTCTCATTCTCTAATTTTAGGTTAGGTTAGGTTAGGTTATCATAGGTTATAAGTTATTTACTTTTACTTCTAGTAACAGGAAGTATTGCGATCGTGCCAGGTTTTCGAAATTGAGTTTTCACCGGAAATACATGTTTTGAGGTCCCCTGAGTAAAATAAAGTTGTTTTTTAGAAAATAGTCTGTATGTATTAGCAAAATATTTCAAAAACGAATTATTGCAAAAACCTCAAACTACCACCGCATCAGACACGAAAATTTCTGAGGAAAATCCATCAAACGGAAATGCTACATTACTGACTTTTATTTTTTCGTAATTTTTTTGCAAAACCAGCATAACTATAAACATAAAATACTTTTAACTTTTATTTTAAACATTTTTGCACTAGGGGAAAACAGTAGCGTTATGTTTCCCTCTAAAATACCACTTCAGTATAAATTTTACTTTCTCTTTCTCCTAGTAAGAGGAAGTATTGTAATCATGCAAAATTTTCGATATCGAGTTTTTACCAGAAATATCCGTGTTGAGGACCCCTGAGTCCAAAAAAAAAGTGGTTTTTAGAAAATAGTCTTTTTGTGTGTCTGTATGTGAACAGCATAACTCAAATACAAAAAATCATAGAAACTTCAAACTTGACATTCCGTTTAGGTGTCATCATGGGATCCGACAGTAGGTTATCTGTCAAAATTCCACAACCGGAAGTGCCACTTTACTAGTTGATTTTTTCACTTTTTTTGCAATTTTCTCAAAAAGTAACTGTGACGATTTGCTTCAAACTTTGCTTATCAACTACTCTTACAAAAATTCTACAACTTTTATTTGAAACATTTCCACGGAAAAATTCATTTAAGGGTACTTTTTGAGGAGGGGTGGGGTTACGGTTTCCTGTAAAGTGGTATTTCAATTTACTATAGAATTCCATCATCTAAACAATATTATTAGAATTAAATGTGTTGTTGAAATTCCAAGTATGAAGAAAATCAGAAAACCGGAAGTGCGTCTTTTCACTGAAAAGAATTTTTTGAGTTTTCTACTATTTTCACTAAAACAACTCCAACGATTTTCTTAAAACTTGCAATATCTACTACATATACCAGGATCTACAATTTTTATTTGAAACACTTCTCCGGGAAAAGAAATTTAAGGGCATTTTGGGGGGAGGGGTGGGGGGCTAGGTTGCCTCTGAAGTGCTAGTTCACAATTTATGTCACAATTCTATCATCTAAATAAAATTAATTAGAATTAAATGTGTTGTTGAAATTCCGAGTTTGAAGAAAATCAGAAGACCGGAAGTGCGTTTTTACTGAACAGTTTTTGCAGTTTTTGTGATTTTCTCCATTAAAAAAACCCCGACGAATTTCATTAAATTTTGTGTACTAACTATAAAGTTTGTTGTCAACTACAATTTTGAGAACTGGAATAAGAGAAAGTTATGTGAGTGTTTCACACTATATGTTTTCTTTTTAGCACCAACATAATATTACAATACACATTAGAAGTAGTGATAGAATTCCAAATTTGAAGAAAAATCAGCTAAAATGATTTAGACAGACTAGGTTTTTGAGTTTGGGGGGGGGATTTTTTTGAAAATGGTTAAAACGATTTCCTTTAAACATGGAATGTAGAAATGTATCACTTATATTTGAAACATTTTTTGGGGGAAAAATTGATGTTACAGGGGTATTAGAGGTCTATCAAGTTTGTTTAAATTTAAATTTGCGCCAAGCTTTCTTGGTTTTGACATAGAGCGCTTCCACGTAAGACCGCACACAGGTATACAAGTGAAATCCTCGCTAGCCCAACTAAACATTGTAACGTTGCTATTTTTAAAGAAAAAATCTTGATTAAATTGTATTAATTAGATTGAGTGATAGTGGTGTGAGTGTTTCACATCACTTTTTTTTTTTATACGCTATGCTAAGACCATTCAAACGTTTCGCGAAAAACTGCAAGTTAAAGAAAATTTTATATCAATTACAATGATTGTAATATTTGTAGCCAGAGAAACTTACGTAAATATTTCCCTATACATTTTTTGTTTCCATAATTTATTTAAATTTAATGATAGTGCAAACAAACTATCCCACTCACTAATTACCACCATTATATGTGGCAGTACCGTTATTTTTCTAGGCTAAAGTGAAATTTATTTTAATTACTAAATTTATAAAATAATAATAAATATTTTTTTGCCCGGATCTGCAACGATTTCTTTTTGTTTCGCCCGACTCAAGGAGTCGTCATTTCACATGACGTCAAGTTTCATAACAACGAATAAGTAAGAAGAAATGTGTAAAATGGGTTTATAAAGAAGCTTATAATAGAACATAAAAAACAAAAATCTGGAAATTGTGAAACACTCACACAACTTTCTCTTACTCCAGGTCTTAAAATTATAATTGAAAAATTTTATAGTTTGTGTACCAAATTTAATGAAATTCGCCCAAACTTGAAAAAAACTGTTCAGTAAAAGCGCACTTCGTGCGGTTTACTAATTTCCTTGAACCTCGGAATTATGGCCATCTATTTATTTCAATTAATTTTATTTAGATGATAGAATTGTATAATCAACTATGATAGCACTTTAGAGAAAAACATAACTCCTCCACACTCCTAAAAGTGCCCTTAAATGAATTTTCCCAGAGAAATGTTTCAAATAAAAGACTTTATATGTGTAGTTGACATACTAAGTATGAAGAAAATCGTCGAAGCCATTTTTGAGAAAATCACAAAAAAAGTAAAAAAGTAAGTGGTACTTCCGGTTGAGGAATTTTGACAGATACATACTTCAGATCTCATGGTGATATCTAAACGGAATATTAACTTTCAACTGTCTACAGTTTTTCGTTTACATACACATACACAACACACACAGACAATTTGTTAAAAACCACTATTTTGGACTCAGGGAACCTCAAAACGGATATTTCCGGTGAAAACTCAATATCGAAAATTTAAAACGATTACAATACTTCCTCTTACTAAGAGTAAGAGGGATACAAGTATTTAGGCGGATTATGTCGAAAAAATAGGTACATAATGAGATTCACGTAATGAGAAACTGCCCATTTACCTCCTTATTATTATTCAAGAAAGGGGAGGGTGACCAAAAAACCCCCGCTATCCAAAGCCCACCTGGGAACATTTAGCCATTCCCAAAAAACAAAATAACAACAACCCGGGTCTCGAACAAGAATTTAGATCCAGATCTAACCCGCCTAAGATTCACACGCACTGAACAAATCGGACCATAACTTAAGAGAAAAATAGCCTAAGCTCTCCCACAGACTTCCTGTTTCTGACCAAAAAAAAGGTCCTAAACTTAATTTCCTCATAAACAATCTGCATAAACTAGAGCGGTGTTTCTTCCTCATTGCTACGATAAACAAAAGGGGATTTTAGCTAAGCCCCTTATCACGTAGAGTTGTTCCCTGAAAACACAGTGCCCAGGTAAGGAATCTGATCAGATATTTATAGATAGTGAAAGATACGAATAACATCTTACTATTGACCCTATATTAGCACCTTAGACTGCTGAGAAATCTACTAAGCTCATCCGTTGCAGCTGTGCATTGCTGTCCAAGCCTGCCTGGAAGCTCGAAAGGTATGTGCCACAAAATCATGCCAATAGCAGTGGAATTTGAATTTTCAACGGAAATTCAAATTTTGAGGTCCCCTAAATACGAAAAAATGTTTTTTTTTAGCGAATGTACGTGATGAATGGTCTGTATGTGTGAGTATGTTAACAAAATATTATAGTGAAAAGTTGCAGGAAGTGTAAACTTGATATTCATCCGTTTAGATTCTAACACCACATTAGATACGAATATTTCCGGTAAAATCCATCAGCAGTGCGACTTTAGTGAATGTTTTTTGTTTTTTTTCAGTTTTCACGATTTTTCTCGAAAACGGTTGCAACCATTTCCTTATAACTTCGTGTAATATATATATATATATATACACACACACACACACACACACACACACACACACATAAATACCTATATTACTTTTATTTAAAATACATTTCCTGAAAAATTGATTTATTGGGGAATAGTGGGGAGGTTCTTGGAAACTACAGGTTTCCTATAAAGGAACACTTTTATGCAATATATGGTTGTATACCACTCATATAATAATTACATATATTAGAAGCAATGCTGGCATCCCAAATTTGAATCGGCTAACCGAAAGTGTGACTTTAAAGAAATGAATCTTGAGTTTTTCTTGCAATTTTGTCGAAAACATCTATAACGATTTCCTTTTAAACTTGATATACTAATTCCTCTGATATAAAACGATCACTTTTTATTTGTAATATATTTCGGGAAAATAAAAATCTGGCGTGAAACACTCACACAACTTTCTCTTACTCCAGTTCACAAAGTTATAATTTACAAATTTTATAGTTTGTGTACCAAATTTAATGCAATTTGTCGGAAACTGAAAAAATTGTTCAGTAGAAGCGCACTTCCGGTTTACTTACTTTCTTGAAACTCGGAATTTTGGCCATCCATTTATTTCTAATTAATTTTGTTTGGATGATAGAATTCTATAATCAACTATGATAGCACTTTAGAGAAAAACATAACCCCACCCCACGCCTAAAAGTGGACCTTAAATGAAATTTCCTAGAGAAATGTTTTAAATAAAAGTTGTAGATCTTTGTATGTTTAGTTTATATAAGAGGTTCTAAGAAAATCGTCGGAGCCATTTTTGAGAAAATCGCGAAAATGTGAAAAAATCATTTAGTAAAGTGGTAATGTAAAACGCACTTCCGGTTATCCGATTTTTCAAACTCGGAATTTCAAACACATATTTAATTCTAATTAACATTATTTAGATGACAGAATTGTCTAATAAACTGAATAGCATTAGATGAAAACCTAACCCCACCCTCCCCCAGAAGTGCCCTTAAATGAATTTTCCCAGAGAAATGTTTCAAATAAAAGTTGTAGCTGTTAGTATGTGTAGTTGATGTACCAAGTTTGAAGAAGATCGTTGGAGCCATTTTTGAGAAAATAGCAAAAACGTAAAAAAAAAAAAATAGTAAATGGGTACTTCCGGTTGAAGAATTTTGACAGATAACGTACTGTCAGATCCTATGGTGATACCTACATGGAATATCAAGTTTGAACTTTCTACGATTTTTAGTTTTTGAGCAATGCTGTTCACATACATACACACGGACACACACATACACACAGACCATTTGCTAAAAACCACTTTTTTGGAGTCAAGAGACCTCAAAAAACGGATATTTCCGGTGAAAACTCAATAGCGAAAATTTGACACGATTACATACTTCCTCTTACTAAGAGTAAGAGAAAGTAAAAATGGATTTCAGAGGGGATACTGTAGTTCTATCAGTTAATTCAAAGTAAAATTTACACAAGCTTCCCGAGTTTTCACATAGAGCGCTCCACATAAGGATGTTCAACTATACAAGAAATATCCCCCACCAACATTTTTATGGCCAGCCTAATTAAAATCATTGTAATGTTGCAATTTTAAAGAAAATTTCTTGATAAAATATTGTATTAATTAAAGAATAAAAGAAAGAGTCGAGTGAGTGTTTCACACCAAATTTTTACTTTCTCTCACTCCTACTAAGAGGAAGTATTGCAATCGTGTCAAATTTTCGATATCGAGTTTTCACCGGAAATATCCGTTTTGGTATGTATGTATGTGAACAGCATAGCTCAAAAACAAAAAACCGTAGAAAGTTGAAACTTGATATTACGTTTCGTTATACCACTGGCTCTGACGGGCGTTATCTGTCAAAATTCCTCAACCGGAAGTACCACTTTACTAAATGATATTTTTCACTTTTTCGCGGTATTCTCAAAAATGGCTCAGTCGATTTTCTTGAAACTACGTATGTATACTAAACATACAAAGATTTACAACTTTTATTATAACATATCCCTGGAAAAATTCATTTAAGGCACTTTTGGGGGGAGGGGGTGGGTTATGTTTTTCTCTAAAGTATTCTCATAGTTGATTATACAAATTCTATCATCCAAACAAAATTAATTAGAAATAAATAGACGGCCAAAATTCCAAGTTTCAAGAAAATTAGTAAACAGGAAGTGTGCTTGCACTGAACAGTTTTCGACGAATTTCATTAAATTTGGTACGCAAAGTATAAAATTTGTATGTTACAATTTTCAGAATTGGAGTAAGAGAAAGTTGTGTGAGTGTTTCACAACGGTTTTTTTTTTCATATATAGTTAGGCTACCATAAAATATCTATTTCTGGTGAAAAAAAAAATATCGATTATTTTAACACGATGGCAAATACTTCTTTCAACGTTCAGAGAAAATATTAATTGTATATTATTTACAAATTTATTATTGTATGTTTAATGTAAAATAAGTATAATAAATTCCAATGGCATGTAATACAAGCTCCCCCATTGAGAGAATGGTAATACCAAAATAGGTTGTGTTAAAGTTCGCACACGAATACACAAAAAAAAAAGTAAAATACAATGAGCTGTTACAATACAACATTTAATGTTATTTTATTGTCGCCCAGCTAGGCTATACAACCATTTTATACGAAGACATTAATAGCTGTATTTAAAATTTTATCTACTTTACTATATATACTTCATTATATGTGTATATATATGTATTATATTATGTGTTTAAGATTTAGTAAGACTTAAAACATGACTTTTAACACTATTATTAACATGTTTACTTGAGATCAGGGATGGAGGGAATACTTTCGTATTAAGTAAGTCATGAATAAACCAAATTCATTGTTATCAAAAATCCTTATAAACTGAACAAAAAAAAAAAAGAAAAGAAATCTGGTGTGTAGCTCTCATACGGCTTTCTATTATAATTTACATAGCTATTTTTTATTTATGTTTTATTTAAAGATTTTTACAACTGCACAGTAACCATGCAACAAGTAAAACAGATGAATAATGAAATGAATGAATGCGCTAGCGCGCTCACCCTGGCTTGAAGTTGTGAACGACGGCTATCCAGCGGTAGCAGTCGTAATATGCCATATGGCCTTAATGTGTACACTGTATCTCAAGCCAGCCGTCGTTATGTAGCGCGACCATCGACGCCTTAGTCGTCTTGGCGGGTTTGTGGGGAGAAGGGAAGTACAGAGGGTTGGATTAGGGGATTGGAATGAGAAGATAATTTGGAATGGAATTTTAGGTTGCGGGATTTGGCTAAAGTGGAGACGAAGGGAATTTTTAGGTCAGTGTGGATAGTGAGGTTGGAGACGTAGAAGGGAACACTGACGATGGTGCGTAGGATTTTAGACAGTAGGGATTGAATGCGATACAGTTTTGTGTTTTTGGCAGTCCCGTTTAATTCGAGTCCGTATGTCCAAATAGGAGCTAGAAGAGAATTGTACAGTTGTCTTTTGTTGTGAAGTGTAAGATTTGAGTGTTTGTCTAGTAGTTTTTTTTAGCATTCTATATCGGTAATTTAGTTTATTTCGTTTGAGCCGAGTATGAGGGTTCCATGTTAATCGTCTGTCTAGGTGGAGTCCGAGATTGCGGATTTGGGTTACAATTGGGAGAAAATTATGGTTAAATTGAATGGCGGGAAGGGTTTTTCGGTTTAAGGTGAAGACTATGTGCTTGGATTTGTGTTGATTAATTGTGCGGAGCCAGGGTTCGAGGACACTGAGGTGGGTTTGAAGTTGGCGAGTAGCCATGACGGGATCACTATTAGAGGAAAGGATAGCCGTATCATCGGCGAAGGTGAAAGTGGTAGTGTTGGGATGTAATGGGAGATCAGCCGTGTATACTGTGAATAAAAGAGGAGCAAGTATGCTCCCCTGTGGGACGCCAGCGAGTATGGGATATATAGGAGAAAAGGAAGTGCCTTGGACAACCAGGAAATGGCGATCGGAGAGATACGATTTAAGGATGAGGTAGTATGTGGAGGGGAGGATGCCCTTGAGTTTCCACAATAAACCCGGATACCACACTCGATCGAATGCCTGACAGATGTCAAGAAAAACTGCCGGGCAGTAATGTTTCCGCTCAAGGGAGGTAGCGATGATGTCTACAACTCTATTACATAGCTATAATTAACTAATTCACTTTTCACCAATTAACTTAGAGCTCCAGCTTGGCATATTCAAAACCTTTAATGCAGCTTGACTATCAGAGAATATCCCGACCATTTTATCTTCTTCTTGCCACTCTTCCACCATACATACAGCAGCATTGAATGATACCAATGATCTCAGCTTGGAAAATAGTAGCCATAACTCCTGAGCCACAATTCTTCCTTTGTTCAGGCCCTGCAGCCAAGTTCCTGCTTCAGACTGACCAGTTTCATTATGCCAGGAGCCATCAGAGTTACAGCAAATAATACTTTCACAGCCCTGCTTGAGTATTATTTATATTGTAACGTTTTTCCCTCTGAACTAGCTACTGCAACTAGTTCTAAGTGGGCCCGTTTAGATAAAATACTCTAAAATCAATAAGACTAAACACCAATTTATTGTTTTACACAATAAATTACAAATACAACACTTAATAATAATTAATTTACAGTTTAAATCAACAAAAGTTCATTTTGTTCACTTTTTATACACTTTTCACAAACGCACACTTCGTTTGTAACAAGAATCTCTCTAAACTCTCAGTTGTCCCACTATTTATACCTGTGGAGAAGGGTCTAGAAGGTTATCGATTGTTCTAGAAAGGGCTAGAGCGCGCCGCCAGCGCTTCCTAGCGGCCACTAGGAGAACTTGAGGTTCCTGCTTTCTCTCCTAGATGGCACCAGTGGCTGCGTTACAATATTAATATGGATTTTACTTTGGGGAAGAATATTATTCAACACATTCATCCACCTGTAGGCAATCTTAAGGTGGATGTATTTCAACACCATATTATTCAATATCAAGCAAAATCACATATGCCATTACTTCCACACTGAAGAAATTAGCGTCACGGTAGGTACCTGAACTAGGAAACAGAGGTGTCGGTAAAATTATTGGAAGTTGAAAAAGTATCCGACAAATTATATTTTAGTAAAAATCGGTAAACCGGAAGTATCACTTTACTGAATTGAATTTTTTTTTTTAAACTTTACTTTATTGCTTTCTTTAAACTTGTTATAACAACTACACAAATAATGAGCAACATCTTTTATTTGAAATGTTTTTCAAATCATCTCTCCGATAATATATTGAGCCGGTCAATGTTGTCTGTACGGATAAAACAGTGCCAGCAGACCGACAAAACACTGAGAAGGTCTCCAAACACTAGGATAGCTATATAGGCCCAGAGGAGTTCTGGATAGCGTAGGATTTGTCCCTCCTCAAGGACCATAAAAAAAAAAGAAATGTGCAGTTTTGTTTTCTTTTTTGCGATGTTGGGTCAGAACTAATTGTGTCAATTCTCATAGGAATTGAACCCTGATTTCTCACAACAAATGCATGTGGCGCTTGCCACTAGATTATACGTGAAGCCCCGGGGTAGAATTTTATTTGGAATATTAGGCAGAATAAGTGATTGCCATGTGGAAGTGTCGTTTAAAATTTAAATGAAAGCTTCCAAAGAAGCTCAACATCGTTAAACTTCTCTTTATTCGTCTATATCGTGAAGTAAGTACAATGACAATCACATCTGTTAGAATTAATTGTAAATTAACTTTAAAAAAATTAAATAAAAAAATAAACAAAATTATCGTTACAAATAGAAAAATCACAGGTCTAACATTATTAACGCTTCACTAACGGTGGGATTGGCTAATTGACATACTACAGATGAGTGTAAAAAGGAGAATACAGACAAATAGAGACTCTATTACGACATCAAATACTTAAACAAGCTTTGAATTTTTAAAAATCCGGAAGAACTTTCATCATGAAAGTATTATTACTTCTTGTTACTTTTTATTTATTTTTATTTGCTGTTAAAAGAAAGATTGCACGTGAGTACTAAAACATCAATCACCGGCAAAACACGTGACTTCATGTTCGAAGGAAGGAGTTAACATACAGCCACGCGTGGTTAACACCTCTAAACGATCAATCATCAATTTGATCTTTGCTATTCACTTATCATATTGCATCATGATTTTTTTTTATTTTTGGAAATGTTTCAAACTTAATTATATGGTAAAATTCGGTAACTATCACTTCCAATAGACTGATTCAGTTCGAACTTAGTAAAGTTCTAGCATACTTTTAGCTTACTTAGTAAAGTTCTAGCAATAGTAAGTAAACCTAGTGCTGTCATAAATATTGATAGAAAATTCCAATCAAGGATTACAAAAGTTTTATTGCATATATCGTTACCAAGTTGGTGCACTTTTTATCTTATTAGTAAAGGTTTCAATGGAGTGTGTATTAGCGTGTATTTTACGGCGTATTAAGCGTGTATTGTGTATTAACGGCGAGACCTTCTTTTTCAGCTGGCGTTCCCATTCCAGGGGTCCTCGTAAAATTCGCTTAGAAAATGCGACTAGAAGCGTGAAGCCCAGACCAGAAGAAACCCTCTTAGAAATAAAAAAAAATCCTGTCTCGCGAGACTGATTAATAGCAGCACGCGGAACTGGGTGCTTATCGAGGAATGACAGGTCAGAAACTTACACCTGCTCTAAAGCAAATTAGTCAGGATAGATCTAGAGTTAGTTCTGTTGCAGTGTTATGTACACGGTCTTCATAGGCAAATTTTGTTCACTGACGAAATAATTTTCAGCAGAGAGGAAAAAATAACAGCCAAAATGATCGCACAGCTCTAGAGAAGCACAGGAAGTGATTGTTAAGAGCTGAAATAGGGTATCATCAGAGTTATTTTATGGTTTTGTTGTATAATGAGCTATCAGCGAAGAACAGAAATCAATTTTTGTGAAAAAGCTGTTAAAACGTGCAAAGAATTACCAAGATGTTATTTTAGAAAACTCTGTAATACCTCTAAATCAAAGACATTTTGCAAATATTCATTGTTTGTTCAGCAAAATTCAGCATCTGGCCTCAACGCAAGGTCAACCCATGAGTGGTTAAAACTGAACGAGCTTATTACTGTCCTCAGAACGTCCAGACCACAATCCGCCCGGACCACAGTATACGGTCATATCTTGGAAAGAATGGCTTGTCATAGACGCAACACTCCAAAATCTGAACAGCCTAAAAGAGACTTTAGTGCGAGCAGCTTGCAATTTTCTGTTGGAAATTCTGCATAATTCGATCGATGCGACAGAAGAAGGCTTGAAGCGTGCATTATTAGGCTAGAGAAGGACATTTTATTAACTGAGGATGTTAGTGATCTTTCAAACTTGTGAAATTTTCAACTCTAGCAGTACCCAATATAGGTTGATTACTTTTTGAGTTATAAGTTAGGTGAAGACTGACATAACTACATAAACTACCATTTCCTGTAGGCTAATTTCGATCAAACTTAATAATGTTCAAGGCCGCCTGTCCCCTTTGGAGCCCTAGCAAGAAAGCAAAAGTGTTGTATAGAATATTTGGCTGAAATACTTAAGAGACAACTGGCAGAAAACATACAAATATAATGCAGGAATCTCGAAATAAACGCAACCATTAATGACTACGAATTGTGCCATTTTTCAGATGTAAATAAAGCGTGGGTCAATTCAAAGCAACAAGTTTTATAATCCGCGTGTATATTACTATGATAGGAATGCAACCTAGAGCAGGCGAAAGCGTTCGCGTGGAACAAGGGGGCATATCCGGCAGGTTGAGAAACCCTGTACTAGGATACAGACAGATTTCCTAATGAAAGTATCCTATTTCCGATCGGGTGATGTACTTCTAATTTAGTAAAGTTCTAATAGACATTAAAATATTTCTGAATATGGAATTTTATTAATATACGTTCATTACTTTTTAAATTATAAGTAACTACAGACTCACAGACAGACACATAATTTAATAGTGAATTTTCCACCGTGACATTTTAATCTTGAAAGTCTGGTACTATTGTTTTAATTCCTTTAGACGTAAACCTTCATGCTTGAATGATTCTAACAAAAGGTAATAAACGTATTAATAATAAGTTTCCATTATAGACTATAAAAATTTATGTTTTGTTATCAAATATTATTCCATTAAAAAAAAAAAAAAACTGCTGTGAAACACTCACACCGTCGGCATTTTTCCGGAGAAAATCACAAAAAAAAAATTGCAAAACCTATTAAGTAAAGTCACACTTCCGCTCAACCGATTTTCTTCAAACTCAAGATTTCGACAACATATTTAATTTTAATTAATATTACTACTTAGATGACAGACCTGTCTCCCCCAAAAGTGCCGTTAAATGAATTTTTTCGGAGAAATGTTTTAACAAAAAATTATAGCCCTTTGTATGTGTATAGTTGGTATATGACAAGTTCAAAAAGAAAATCGATGGAGCCATTTTCGAGAAAATCACAAAAAACTGGGGAAAAAAAAACCATTCAGTAAAGTGGCACTTCCGGTTGATGGATTTTGACTGAAATCTTCGTGTTTGATGCGGTGGTATCAAGTTTGAGCTTCCCGCAACTTTTCGTTTTTGAGATATTCTTTTCACACATATCCGCACACATACAGACCATTTTCTAAAAACCACTTTTTTGGATTCAGGAGATTTCGAAACGTGCATTTCCGGTGAAAAGTCAATTTCGAAAATCTGGGCACGCTCGAAATACTTCCTCTAACAGTAAAAATTAGTAAACAAATAAACATGTTATAAATAACACAATCGATATATATATTTGAAAACAATCGATGTCCTTGAAAGTTCTTCACTCCGTATTAAATAGGTAAGCTCGTGAACTATAAAATATAGGGAAAGAGGCGAAGGGAGGTAGCTGGTTTAGTGATTTCAGTTACCTTGTAATTTTAAAGCACGAATAGTGATAAAGACCAAGGTTAGACATTTTTCAAAACAACAAACAAAACAAAACTGAAGTTTAAAAGATTTATAAATGATATTAGAAAATATGATAATGTATTTTTAGAGTCATATATTCGGGAAGCGGAAATTCGGCAAACGTCCTTCTGTTAAAGGATTACCCCCCAATCACAGTATAAATCCAAGGCCAATACCGAGGAAATCGTATTATCGTATTCAATACCATGTTACATCTTACCGTACCATTAATCAGACACTGATTTGACCACTAAGGTGGAGACCTTGACGTTAATGTGATTACGCGAATTATGAAACTGGTTTATTTTCCATTTCTGTCCTGTCTGTCTGTTGGTACCGCGATCATGGAGGGGGGAACATTGCAAAATGCGATAGTTATTTGGAAAATAAAGAAGGTTCACACTGTGGTCATTCAGCGTAACTGCCCTACATGAAGTCTGGAGAGAACTGACTATTGACGAGCTATCATAATAAATAAACCGTTTCCAATCCCTTCGTTAGATCAAAGTGATACTGATCGCAGTCTATTCTACAAACTATAGCGAAGGTGTTATTTATGAATTTCAGGACAATGACGCTTATAATGTTTTTTTTATGAATGAACCAAAAAAACAGAGCAAGTTGTCATCATGGAAGTACTGAAAGCAAAAGGTAACAACATCTCTTAACATCTTGCATTAACGCATAGGCGGCCCACGAGGAAGGAAAATACGACACGTGATATATGGAGATAGATAAAAAGGACAAATCAATGATTCAGGCGTCGGAAATGAGATTCCTCAGGAAAGTTGAAGGCAAAACTAAAAGAGACCGAGTCCGTAACACTACCAATTAGGTCGAACCAGAGAAGTAAGGCCAGAAATCGAGACTATCGAACAGAATAGGCTACGCTACGCTAGGGCATGTTCTTCGTATGGAGCCCAACCGGATTGTCCTTGACAGATATAAAACTAAAGTGGATGGCAAGCGAGGGTGAGGTCGGCCTAGATTAAAGTGGGAGGACGAGGTGAAGGATGCCTTCCAAAAAAGAGTTAACCCTAGCTCATGATTGGAGAAAAAGATATGAGGAGCTTAGTCCATGACCGGCAAAAAGCTGGAAGAGGCTATGGAAACTTCCTCCTCACACTGCTTAGGCGGTAGAAGAGAAGTGATTTTCCAAATTTATACATAAGTTTTTAAATCTGTTATGTTTTGAAGATTATTTTGATAGTTTTTTTTTTATGCCTTGAAAAAAGACAATATATTTGTTGAAACGTTGGTAAGAATTTAAGTTTTCTTATTTTTTTTAAAAAGACCGAATCTCACAATCCTTTTCCTTCATTTTTGTCTTCTTTTCCACCTCTCGCCTATTCAGGACACCTCTTTTTATCGCATTAAACAACCTGCCCGCTGCTGCTCCTATTCTCTCGGTTATCTCCGTATCAATGTATTTCATTGGTCTCTTTTGTTGGTATTTGCAGAAGACAATGCCTGACAATCCCCTTAATCTATGAAGAGGTCTTATTGGTAAAAAAAAATCATGCCCTCTTTGGTCATGCCCGAAATAATATCCAGGATTCTTTTTATTTCCTAATTCCGGGAAATCTTTAAACAACTTCAATTGTATTTTTTTTCCCCCACAATCGTAGGTTATCCAAAATTTTTTGGAATGCAATTATGGAGATCAAATGTATAACTTTCCATATGAAACAAATAAGGTATTGTCTGAGAAGCGGGCTACTAAAACTGTATACATACTTGTGACGCCATATTTGGATACTGTTTTTTTAAAAACACCCACTGGGAAGAAGACATTTAAATGTTTTTTTTGTTTTGTTTTATCTGTTTATAATAATTTTCGAATAAAAAAAAAACTAATGATCCTATAAAAACTTCTATCACTCCGTGTAAACCAAATTCGCTCAAATTATAATATTATTTTAAATATTTTCAAAAGGATTACGATAAAAAAAAAATTCACACACAAAAAAAAAGCATCAAATTAATGTTAATAACCGTCAATAAAAACAACTTAAATGGATTTTAGTTTTAAAAATAATCACAGTTTTATTTATGTAAATCTATGTTTAAACTTTAAAAATTTTGGAGAAAAAAACCTCGAGGTAACGTGCTGATTATTATTTTATCTTTTCATTTTTTTTTTCCACAGTGTTTTGCACAATATGTTACTATTTTTACTACAAATAACTATAGAAAAGAAACATTTCATTCTATAGGTCAAAAACATTAAGGTCATTAACAAAAAACTATTTTCAAAAAGAATAAAAATATAAATCGAAATTTTTTTTTTTTTGTTACAAGAAATCTGTCAATCACGATTTTACCACCTTGTAATTTCTTTTTCTTTGAACAGCTGAAGGGAGGGCGGATATGGTCACGTTTATAAAGGAAATAGGTGGCGGTGAACTTAAAGGATGGCATTCAAAGCGTGAATGTTGCCGCCTCTCCCTGTGTCATTGACAGGTTATATATATATATAATACCGCAAGTCAATTATTATTGTGACAATGTATAACGTGTTCATGGAATAAAGACATAAGTCATCTTTTCACTTTCACTAACTGCTGTTAGAGTCTTAATAAAAGTTGTTTTTAAAAAATCGTGTGCATGAATTGTGTGGACATCTTGGCTCAAAAACGAAAAAATGGTAGAATGTTTCCTCCGTGTGAATATCACCATGGGATTCGACAGAAACTTATCTATTATTTAAAGGAGCTTTATTTTAGTTTATTAAACAATTCTATCATCTAAATAATATTAATTGGAATTAAATATGTTGTTAAGAAAATTGATTGGCTGGATATAATGGAGTTGATGAGGAGAGAAATTGGGATTGATTAATTAGACGAGATATAAAGACACTGTGATAATATAGCTTATAGGCTTACACAAACTGCACTGGACTTGTAATGATTTTATAGAAGAAAATGGTGGAAGTAGAGATATGAAACGATGCAATGTATATGGTTGAATCTGATAGATTGATGTCGGTCTAGATAGATCTCTCACTGGCTTATATACAGGTTCCCCACTCTATCCTGCTTAAGTGAGAGAGTACCAGAGAGAGTCTGTTTTCTCTCGGTCGGGCCTGTGTTCTCTCTCTCTTGCCGTTACACTGGAAATGCCTTTTTACTGCAATTATTTCAGTTTGCTACGATTTTTATCGATAAAAACGACCAACAGATTTCATTAAATTTGTTACAATAACAACCAAAAATACAGAGAGACCCCTATCACATTTATTGGGGACTATTTTTCGTAAAAGTTCATTTAAAGTAGAAGTTCTGGGAAAGGAGATTGTATGGTTTTCTCAAAAATGTCTTTTTCTCTTCTTAATCTAATCTCTTCTACCTCACGGTGTCCTAGATTGCCTTCAATAGTGTTCTCCAACTATTCCAATCTTTCACCACTTTAACTCTCTTGTTCCATTCCAGTCTCGTAGCTATAAAATCTTCCCATGTGCTTCGCGGTCTTCCTCAATCTCGCTGTCCCTACATTTTTGCCTCATTGCATGTCCTAGCTACTGCCCCTACATCCATCCTCATCAAATGCCCATACCTACCATCTTAGCCAGATTTTCTCTCAGTACTTCCTCCAAAAGTTTTGGACATCCATATTTAATCTCATCTGACATGAAGGTATCGTGCAAAATCCATCAACCGGAAGTGCGATTTTACCGAGTGGATTTGTTTTTAGTTTTTTGCGATTTTCTCGCAAACGAGTACAACGATTTTCTTTAAATTTTGCATAATATCTATACATATAAGTACCTACAACTTTTATTTGTAATATTTGCCCGAGAAAATGGGATTTTGGGGTAATTCTGGGGGGGGGGGGGCAGTAGCGTTAGGCTTTCCTTTAAAGTACCATTTCAGTATAATATATAGTTTTACTATCTACATATTATTAATTATTATTATTAACCAATTATTATTATTATTAATAATAATATCATAACCAATTACTAATATATATTAATTATTATTATTAATTATCAACTACTATTATTAATATATATTAAAACCATTGCTAGAATTCCAAATTTGAAGAAAACCAGTTAACCAGAAATGTGACTTTACGGAATAGGTTTCATAAATGGTTGTGGTGGTTTCATAAATGTTCTTCTTTTCTGGGATAGAGTAGTAGGGCTAAGTGACCCTAAGTCTTCCAGGGAGGAGCAGAACGCATTCGTAACAAGGAGAAATGCTATCATGGAAGATGTTAGGGTAAGAATCACTGCGTCAAACAGGTACTACGTGCACAGCTACTTACCCGTAAAAACCAGCACCTTAGGGACTTGTTCCAGGAAAGCAGAAATTATTTAGGAAGGAAATAAGACAGTGTTATATCCAGTAGTGACTTTTAGTTTTCGAAACCTGAACTGTAACCATGAGGGAAAAGCACTGCTGGGAAAGGAAGTTTACGCCCGGTGAAAGGAAACTTCAATTTCTAGTTCAGTAGAAACTAGAAGCTGAGATGCTGAGAATGAGGTCCAGAATTTAGTTGAATTTATAAAACTGGGAAGCCTAAATTGGGTGGAGTAAGTTTACGAATGTTGCCCTGGAGGGGAAGACTATGCGTAGCGGTACTTGTCACAAAGATATCTCCAAGATGTGGAAGGAAGATTTGGTCAACATTGAAACGCATAGATGGTGAGGGATAGCGGAGAAAAGAGATGCCGAAGAATCCTTGATGGTGGAAGTCAAAGTTCTTCATGGACCGTAGTGCAAAAGAAAAAGACACGAACACAATACACTTCCTTTACACTTCAGTAAGAGAAAGTACAAAAGGCGGTCCTAAAAAAAAAAAAGTAAATATGGGAGGGCAATTTCACACAGTTTCATATGATTATAATACTGTATTCCAATATTTATGTCAGAAAAATTTATATGTAAATGCAGGATTATGATAACTAAGACATTTCTATGGAATAGTGTTTTATATATTATATACATATAAATATATTATATATAAATTGTTCATTTAAATCCGAGATCGGGTGTAGGGGTCCCGGCAAACTATTCACAATGTTATTTAAAATGTTTTTCAACTTTTTAATACTGGCAGTATTGTATATGAATTTATTACTATTTGTATAATAGGTATACATGGATCAATAATATTCAATAATAATAATAATAATAATAAAAGTAAAAAAAACTTATATTACCGTTATGATTTTTGCATATTTTTTTTTTTTAAGTAGAAAAACGTAATGATCTATAGAGATAGACAGACAGTGACCAATACAAGATCTTGGTGACGTAATTTTAAATACACGCGCAGGCGTAGTGGGTAATTGCTTTCGTATAATACTATTTGAAATAATAACACTTTTATGTATCTAACTTATATGTGTACATACATACATACAATAATGTAATATCTAACAGAGAATAATGTAATTCTCTCTCTCAATCTCTCAATACTAGATCAGTAATATCCAACATAAAAATTAGAATTTTTTTTTTTAGAAATAGTAACTTGAACATAAGCTGTAGATGTTAACTGCATAGAATATAACATGAATTCCTATTTACCTGGTCATGTTCTAAGTTTACATTAGATAATTTTTGTAAACTCCACTTACAATTTATGTTACTCATTGTAATAAAAAAAAAAAATATATATATAATATACTATCTCTAACTGTTGTCTAATGAGAGTTTAGTTTACCTTTCACGTTTTAGTTGTGTTCTATCCAATTAGAAAAATAAGATACATTATCTTTAAATATTTATAAATACAAAGTTTTTTTTCCCCCCTTTCTACCGTTTTCTCATTACTGTAACAGGAAGTAATCTATATTTATAAAACAGTTTATCACTACGAACCGGAAGTTATATAACCTATGTAAAAATATTTACGATCTTTCGGTTTGAGATCGCGTCCATGGTTTGTAATAAATTCGACGTTTTGCCCTTTATTACACTTAAAGCTTCTTAAGGGAGTAGTTATTGCATCTAATGATGAAACATTTATTTTAGTTTTTCCCAAGCTTTCTCATGGAAAACGATCCTAAAGATTTTATTTTTTAAACTTCGCGTATATTTTAAGTACCCACATAAATAACCTATTTACTTTTATTTGTAAGTTTTTTTTTTTTTTTTTACTACCTCTTACTCCTAGTAAAAGGAAGTATGGCGGGCGTGTCAAATTTTTTATTATCAAGGTTTCATCGGAAATACAAGTATTGAGGAATTCAAACTGGATATTCAGTATCACCGTAAGCGACAGGATCTGTTAAAATCTCTTTAATCGGGAAATAACACTTTCCTAAAGGGTTTTTCCATTTATTTATCGGCGGATTTTCTCGAAACTAGGCTTCAACGATTTTCTTCAAACTAAGTAAACTTCAATTACACATATAAGTGCTATTTGAGTTTATTATATTATGATTCTATTATTCATATAATATTAATCAGAAATAAATATTCTGCTAAAATTCATAGTTTGAAGTAAATCGATTGACCGGAAGTGATATAAAATAGAAAGGAAATAAACATTTATTAAGTTTGAAGAAAATTTCTCACAAACAGAAGGTCGTGTGAGTGTTTCACACTAGATTATTTTTATTTATTTTCCTTAACTGATGCAAATAAAAAAATATAAGAATGGTGTCAAAGTTTCAAATTTGAGTATTCAACGGAATATATGTTTTTGACGCCTCCTTAGTATGAAAAAAAAATATGGTGTGAAACACTCACACAACTTTCTCTTACTCCAGTTTTCAAAATTATAATTGAAAAATGTTATAGTTAGTGTACCACCAAATTTAATGAAATTCGTCGAAAACTGAAAAAAAACTGTTCAGTAAAAGCGTATTTCCGGTTTACTAATTTTCTTGAAACTCAGAATTTTGGCAACCCATTTATTTCTAACTAATTATGTTTGGATGATAGAATTGTATAATCAACTAGGATAGCACTTTGATGAAAATCTAACCCCACCCCTCCCCTAAAAGTGCCCTTAAAAGAATTTTTCCAGAGAAATGTTTTAGATAAAAGTTGTAGATCTTTGCATGTTTAGTTATATACGAAGTTTCAAAAAAAATCGTCGGAGCCATTTTTGAGAAAATTGCGAAAAAGTGAATAAATCATTTAGTAAAGTGGTAAAGTAAACGCACTTCCGGTTATCCGATTTTTTTCAAACTCGGAATTTCAACAACATATTTAATTCTAATTAACATTATTTAGATGACAGAATTGTCTAATAAACTGAAATAGCACTTTAGATGGAAACCTAACCCCACCCTCCCCCAAAAGTGCCCTTCAATGCATTTTCCCGGAGAAATGTTTCAAATTAAAGTTGTAGCTTTGTCTGCGTGGTTGAATATGAAGTTAAAGAAAATCGTCGGAGCCATTTTTGAGAAAATCGCAAAAAAGTAAAAAATCCAACTAGTAAAGTGGTACTTCCGGTTGAGGAATTTTTGACAGATAACGTACTGTCAGATCACATCGTGATACCGAAACGGAATATCAAGTTTGAACTTTCTGCGTTTTCGTTTTATGTGCTATGCTGTTCACATCACATACACACACACACAGACATACCATTTGCTAAAAACCACTTTTTTGGACTCAGGGGACTTCAAAACGGATATTTCCGGTGAAAACTCGATATCGAAAATTTGACACGATTACAATACTTCCTCTTACTAGGAGTAAGAGAAAGTAAAAAGCAGCAAGCCCAAACTGGTGATACCGTTTAGGTAATATCATCATCACATATCACATGAAAGTTTCGGTCAAGATCCATTAATTGGAGATTCCAACTTTACTGAATACTTTTTTTTTCTTTTCAGTTTTTCGCGATTATCACAAAAACAACTCGAATATCTTTAATATGTGGATGGGTCCGCAATACTGGATAGCATTCTGGTATTTTATACCCGTCTTAGGCATGCATATTCATTTTGTTCCTAACCGGTTTCGGATTTCATCCATTATCAGAGCAAATTCACCAAGTTCGTGTAAAGAGTTATATCTATATATATATAATACACTTTATTTAAAAGAAAATATTGCATACAAAAAAAAGTAAATTAGTATTACATATAGCATGGCATGAAGCCGTCTGCCAGAGTGTGGTTATTAATGTATATATAAAAAGAAAAGAAAAATTACATATAACAAAGAAAATTACTATTTTGTTTTATTATAATTATTAATTATGAAATTGTAGGTATTAATGATTGGCTTTATTTCTATAATCTAGAGCTTGGTGAACAAATTTTACAAAAAAAAAAACAAGGCAATCAGGTATACTGGAGAGGTAAGAAATCACAAACTGTGATGAACGTGAACCCATTCCAAAGTGTAATTTGAGAATTATGAGCCAGTGTAGAACATTGACATAAGAAGTGGAACATATCCTCTCGTTCATTTAGATTACACAAGTGGCACCTCTCTTTATCCGGCTCTTTATTAAACCATGGGACCCAATTTAGATTGAGTAATTCACCCCTTATTTTGAACAATATCTAAGTTAATCTTTAAGATTAACTTCTTCATTTAGGCCAAAATTATATGTAGAAAGATTTTTATTAATATCCAACAGCTGGAAACGATCAGACTTCAGAGCACGACTCACAGACTCCTCCCGATCACTTGTTCTGATTTTCTCTAGTAAGAATGAAGCATAAGTTTTCCAGGCTGATAAATTATCTAGACTAAAACTGAATTTTATTGAGTGTTTCTGTAAAAGATCCGACCAGCATTTAAACCAAAGAATATTCTTTTTAACAATTTCTGAGGCTACAATCTTAGTTAAACGGGAATCAGGAGAAGAAAAAATTTTAATGCAATATGTAATGTGAAGTAAAAAACTGTGTTGATGGAACCCTCAAGGTGAATTATGTAGTTAGGAGTAGAATTGGGCAAAGAGAACATTTTTTTAACAAAATATCTTTGAAATTTCTCTAATTCATCATAACGCTGGTAGTCCCAGACTTGGGCAGCATAACATAATATTGGCAGCTGTATAGTGTTAAAGACTTGACATTTGGATTTTAATGGAACTTGATTGTGAAAGAGAAAGCGGGACCAGACCCTATTCAGCCCTAACTTAGCTAGTGATATTTTGTCGTTCAAGTGATGACGAAAAGAAAGGCGAGATGTTAAAACAACACCAAGATATTTTTATAAGAATTGGTGACCTCTATTAGTAAACCCTTATATCTCCATTTTTCAAAGGAACCAAGTCTTCCACTTTTCCGGAAGACAACCACTTTCGACTTGTTTAAATTTACTTTTAAGTTCACTGGTCGCAATACTTTTGTAAAGAATTGATATGCTCGTGTAAAGAGTTAATTTCAACGTAATGTTTCTGTTGAAACCAACAAGTGTTAAGTGTAACACGAACATTACGTTTCTACACGAACTTGGTGAATTTGCTCTGACGATGGATCAAAATCCGAAACTAGTTAGGAACAAAATGAAGTACGACGGATAAAATACCAAATGAATATCTTTAATCTTCATTAACCATATGCCTATCATTTTTATTTGAAAATATTCTGAGAACTGTTTTTTGTAAGGGTTCTGGGGGAGCTATAAGGTTCATCTCTTCTCTAATGTACCCCTTCAGTATGGTTCTGCAACCTATATAATATTAATAAACAGAAACATTGCTACCAAATTTGAAGGAAATTGATTAACTGGAAGGGCTACTTTACAAAATAGACGGAGTTTTTTTTACTTTCTCTTACTCCTAGTAAGAGTAAGTAGTGTAATCGTGTCAAATTTTCGATATCGAGTTTTCATCAGACATATCCGTTTTGAGGTCCCCTGAGCCTAAAAAAGTGGTTTTTACAAAATGGTGTGTTTGTGTGTGTAAGTATGTGAACAGCATAGCTCAAAAACCAAAAACCGTAGAAAGTTGAAACTTGATTGATATTCCGTTTAGGTATCACCATAGAATCTGACAGTACGTTATCTGTCAAAATATCTCAACCGGAAATACCACTTTACTAGTCCGTTTTTTTTACTTTTTTTTTTTTGCGTTTTTCTCAAAAAGGTTCTGACGATTTTCTTTAAACTTGGAATTTCAACTACACATACAAAAAGCTACAACTTTTATTCGAAATGTTTCTCTGCGAAAAGTTCATTTAAGGGCAGTTATTGGGGAGGGGTGGGGTTAGGTTTTCATCTAAAGTGCTATTTCTGTTTATTAAACAATTCTATCATCTAAATAATATTAATTAGAATTGAATATGATGTTGAAATTCCGAGTTTCAAAAAAATCGGATAACCACTTTACTAAATGATTTTTTTTCACTTTTTCGCGATTTTTCAAAAATGTCTCCAACAATTTTCTAGAAACTTCGTACATAAACTAAACAAAAAAATCTACAACTTTTATTTTAAAACATTTCTTTGGGAAAATTCATTTAAAGGCACTTTTCGAGGAGGGGAGGGGTTATGTTTTTCTCTAAAGTGCTATAATATTTGATAAAGTGTAATTGGATGATAGATTATACAATTCTATCATCCAAACAAAATTAACTAGAAATAAATAGATGGCCAAAATTCCAAATTTCAAGAAAATTAGTATAAGCCGGAAGTGTGCTTTTACTGAACAGTTATTTTTCAGTTTTCGTACGAATTTCATTAAATTTGTTACACAAACCAAAAATAATTTGTCAATTATAATTTTGAGAACTGGAGTCAGAGAAAGTTGTGTGAATGTTTCAAATCAGATTTTTTTGTTTGAATTTTCTCGTAAACAACTTTGCACAGATATATAAACCAATCACATTTATCTGAAATGTTTTTTCCAAAAAAATAGTTCGATTTTTTAAAAATAGTTGTGCGGAAATTGTGTCCTCAATTTCAAATGTTATATACAGGTTTAGATCTATGTTACTGCCACGCTCTTCAGGACTGTAATGTAGCAAAAGGTAATGTTCTCTTCCAGCCTGGATTGGTAGTTGTCCCCCTCCCCGCTAGCTGATGTTAGGACATATAAGTAGAAACTTTAAGTTTAGAGGAAATGGGTCTAATTGTGTTAATAACTGTTACAGAAATCGTGTCAGTGTTTCACATCAGATTTTTCTAGAAATATTTTGGCTAAAAGGCTGACATAGAATTGGAATAATTGCAACAGGTTGCAGATCTGATTTTTTTTTTCCCCCACCCAGTTTGGCAACCCAAATTTGCATATATAACCCACTCTAGTGATGGTTAAATAACAGCAGTAATTGGTCAGTAGTATTAAAACTAATTTACTGACTTCTGTATTGCAAATTATTTTATTTTTAAAAATCACTTATTACCACTGACAATGTAAAAATTATTTTATCGTGTCATACAGTCTGCTACTAAATAACCTCCTCCTACTAGTTACTACATATATTTTCCATGCTTTACAATCCTATTATTAAAGTTTGCTAATTTTAATTTTTAAAATGATCACGACTTATATTGCAATTTACTGTTTTAGAATTTATTTATTTATTTTTTTTATTTTTTTGCAACACGGAAGTAATAAATAATGGATTTAAAAGTTGAAAGTAATTTTTTTATTAAATGTAGAGTGAATGGAATTTGCAATTCTAATTTTAACTAAAACTTTCAGAACTGTCTGTCTGTCTGTGTGTGTTGTCAGTCTGTGTCAAATTAAAATTTAATACAAATTATTAAATTGAAAAATTTAACTGAAACAAGTGTTTTTTTCTTGGATGGTAATTTTTATCAATAAATTTTGAAATATTATTATAGATTTTCGTAATTATTTTGGAACACAAAAAGTTGAATGTATTGTATAGCATGCAAATTGTGAATGTTGTGTAATATCAACGAACACTGCTGTCACACAATTTTTATGTTTAAAAGTACATCGTGAGAAGAAATAGTAAAAAAAAAAGAAGTGTATGGACTGATCGAGTGAATGTTGGCTGCTGTGATGTAGAATGGTAGCGTTGGCTAAGCTTGTTGAGCGGTATAGCTAGTTAGAAGCCTTGCTTGTTCTAACGGTCGAATAGCTAGTTTGGTTAATTTTTGGTGAAGACTTACTGGCCACCCTCAAACTGGTGACTCGCTGATAGAGGCACCACGCCACTCACTACTTCAAAACCATAAATCTCCACACTCAGCGCCCGCTCTAGCGGTTACGTCGTCCCGGACAAAAAGACAAATTGCCGCCCCTTAAAAATATATATATATTTTTAAGCAAATCTATTCATCATCGTCGATTACAAATCGTTCAAGCATCGTCGATTACAAATTCTGCGTTAATTTTTCAATAATAATGTAAATATTTTTAGCTTTAAGATATAATATAAATACGCTACCCATTGTAAATTTTTAGCGAACGAAAAAAATCTATATGTGAAATTTTCTGTTAACTGAGTATTTAACACATCAATATTTTTCTTACACTTACAGCCAAAATGGCGCCCCTATATTTAGGCGCCCCGGACAAATGTCCGAGTTGCCCGCCCCTAGAGCGGGCGCTGGCCCCACACTTCGCGCCTAATCTTTTAGAGAATACTGTTTTAGGTTCCTCAAGAAATAATAAGCTCTTGAATACTTGTTCTAGATTGCTGTTGTAATTGTACCGCAAAGATAATGCAACCACAGCAGAGAGAAGAGAGGCTTTCTCTGGTTAACAGAGACTACTCTCTGACTTAGGCAGGCTAGAATGGGAGAACCTGTGTATATAAGCCAGTGAGAATCTATCTAGAGATTATCTATCAGATAAAACCATACAACTATACATCGCATCGTGTCATATCTTTAATCACACTTCATTCTATCATTTTCATTATAAAGTCCAGTGCAGTTAGTGTAAACTTAGCTACATTACATTAGTGTCTTTCTTATCGCGTTCATTTAATCAAACCTAATTTCTCTCCTCAATAACTCCATTACACTGTTTTCTTCTTGTTGGCTTGTAGAAGACTTCTTCAAGGATGTTTATTTTTTTACTCACTCACTCCCCCAATAAAAGAAAGTATAGGCGATATTGCCAAAATTCAGTTTTCATAGGAAATACATGTTTTCAGGGACCCTTGAATATGAAAAAAATTTTTTTAGCAAATGGTCTGTCTGCACGTGTGTGTATATGTGTCTGTGTGTTTTGTTTTAACAGAATATTTCAAAAACTAAAACTCGTAGGACACTCAAACTTGGTTATTCCGTTTAGGTACTACCACGGCACCCATCAGACAGAAAGATTTTGGGAAAAATTTATCAACCGAAAGTGACCACTTTATTGAATGCTTTCTTTTTCAGTTTTTTCATGATTTTCTCAAATAACGATTACAAAGATTTTCTTTAAACAACGATTTTCTTCCACGTTTTGGGAGAAAAGTAGCGTTATGCTTTCCTGTAAAATACCACGTTAAGCATGTATGGTTTTTACCACCGACATAATATTAGAAGACCATTAGAAAACCAGCAAGTATGAGTATATCAGAAAAATTGCGTTGAAGTGAACTCTCTACACGAACTTGGTGAACTTGCTTTCACGATGGATGCAAATCCGAAACCAGTCAGAAACAAAATGAATATGCACATGCTTCGACGGATAAAATACCAGATGTTACCCAGCATTGCGGACCCATCCACATATTGATCCATTTTACAGTATAGGTTTTTCAGTTTTTTTTTAAATTTTCTCGATAACGGTTATAACGATTTTTTTATTTAAACTTGGAATGTTTACTGAATAGATAAAAAATGTATCAGTTTTATTTTGAAATATTTTTCTGAAAAAATTGATTTTAGAGGGGGTATTGTAGATCTGTATGTCACATTAGTTTAAATTTAAATTTGCACATGATTTCTTTGTATAAGCCCGACTAAAGATTGTCACGTTAATTAGAGTAAGAGAAAGTTGTGTGAGTGTTTCACACCAGGTTTTTTTTTAAATTTTGTTAACGGCATTGCAGCTTCTAAAGAATCTCCCAAAAAATCCAGGTTTCAAACTAAAGTGATAAAGTCTTTTAAGATGAATGTGTAAATGGTTTTTCAGAAGTTTAAAGAATTTCCAATTTATTTGAGGGGCTGTGACCTCCATTGTTTGATTCAGCCAGAATAATTGATTTAAGGGTAGTTCTGTGTGGGGGGGAGGGGACTGTGACGTTTAAGAGTCTACCTAAAGTTTCGTTTAGTAAAACTTCCACTTATGTAGAAAACTTATTAATTAAAATAGTAAGAATTAAGTAAGACATGAAAATTGGGTCAGTGTATTACACCAGATGTTTAAATTTTGTCGACTTAGGTATGTCTCTAAAAGCCAAATCCGTAGGTTTCGTACGCCCCTCAGATATCGTAACAGTTCCTCTCATGGCCACTCTGTAGCCAATTCTTCTACAATCGTGCCATGTTTACATATAACAACGTTCATTTTTATTTTTTTTGTTATATATATAATATATTCTTTATCTTCCTTAATTTAGTAAAACAAAATGTCTAAAAGAGATATGTACAACCAAGATTTAGATATAAAGCAACTAAGTCCTGTACTCTCTCTCCCAGCTAGTAGGGGAGTGGTCAAACATTATGTGGAAATATGAAATAAAATAGAATAAAGAACATAAAATAGTATAAATACATATATACACATATGTTTATTCATATGTATGTATGTATGTATGTATGTATATAATAATAATGGAACTTTATAGCATATATATTTAACGTCAATTCTCTGTCATGTACATCTGTATGTACAACTTGTAACAATTATTTTTATCTATAGTTTAGTATTATGTAACACACTAAATAGAAGAAAAAAACTACGGTAATTTATATACAAAGCCGTTGTAAATAGATTAAATTGTAGTTTTTTCAGAATAAAACAAAAAAAAAATTCTTAATATATAAATATATATAAACAGAATTTGTTTGGCGGTTTATCCATTGTTGGATGCTTTGTAGAAAAGGCAATCAATGTTTCACCATCTAAACAAAATTAAATAGAAATAAATAGATTGCCCAAAATTCCGAGTGTCAAGAAAATTAGTAAACCGGAAGTGCGCTTTTACTGAACAGTTTTTTTTTTCCGGTTTTCACGATTTTCTTCATAAAAACAACGTGAATAAATTTGGTATACAAACAATAAAATTTGGCAGTTACAATTTTGTAAACTGCGGTAAGAGAAAGTTGGTGGGAGTATCAGTTTATTATTGTCTCACAATAACTTTTTATTATTTTTATTAATTCAGAAATTGTTTTTCACCTATTGTTATTATTGTTTATTTTTTGAAATAATACAAATTATCAGAGACCTGACTTTATTATTAATTATTCTTTACTATTGCTTCATCGCATACGTTTTGTTTTTAACCTCATTTTTAAATGATTTTTTTTTTTTTACATTTTTCCTTTCCATTATTTTTATTCATTTATCCGTACATAAATTTAGAGGTGGTGGGGTAACAAGGCCCGCCCCCAGGCACTATAGTGAGCATCATAGTTATAACATTTAAAATTTAATTCCGCAAATTTCGCAGAATCAATTTTTTTTTTTTCAAAAATCTGTTCCAAATAAAAGTGATATGTTCATATTTGTATAAATAGCATTAAGTTTAAACCCCTACCCTATGGCGCAACAGCCCATGAAGGGCCACAAGCTTGCCCGACGGCGATTTGAATAGGGGGGTTTGGTAAGCATGCCGTAGTTCCCAAGCCGTTTAGTTCAGACCTTCGCTATCTAGGGCGCTACTAACTATAGCTTCCCACTTTTAATCACGATGCTGGAACAACACCGACTTTTGCCCTCACGGGAATCGAACCCTAAATTCTCGCACGAAAGGTGAGAGCGCTAGCCATAGACTAACACGGGAGGACCTTTATTTTATTTTATTTTTTTTAAGGTAATAATACAAATTATCAGAGACCTGACTTTATTATTAATTATTCTGCTTCATCGCATAACGTTTTGTTTTGTTTTTGTTCTTGTTTTATTAAACATCTGCTTTTAACCTCATTTTTAATTTTTTTTTTTTATATTTTTTCCTTTCCATTATTTTTTCATTTGTCCGAACATAAATTTAGAGGTGTGGAGCAACAAGACCTGCCCCCAGGCAGGTACTCAATGATTACACTACAGTGAGCACCATAATTATACCATTTGAAATTTAATGTCACAAATTTCGCCGAAATAAAATCTATTTTTTTTTTTATAAATCCGTTCCAAATAGAAGGATATGTTTATATCTGTATAGATAGCATTAAGTTTACAACCCTCTAACCCTAGAGCGCAACAGCCCACGAAGGGCCAAGGCTTGGCAGACGGCGGTTTGAATAGGGGGCGTGTGGTAAGCACGCCGCAGTTCCCACTTGGCTTTAGTTCCGGCCTTCGCTACTTGGGCGCCTAAGGCGCTAGGGTAGCCTTCGGCTACCTAGGGCGCTACTAACAGTAGCTTGCCGCTTTTAAGTTTGTAACTTTTTCAAGATGCTGGGTCAACACCGGTTTTGCTCTCTCGGGAATCGAACCCTGAATTCTCGCACGAAAGGCGAGTGCGCTGGCCAATAGACCATCGCATAAGGACATTAAGTTTAAAGAAATATAACATTAAGGGACATTGCTAGAATTACTGTTGAAGAAAACGAGCATAACGATTTCCTTTGGAATGCTAACTACACAGTTATAAACCAAAACAAGTTAAACCTATAAATATAAACCTATAACTTTAATTTGTATATTTCCCGAAAAAATTGAATTTAATATGTTCTGAGGAATTTCTGGAGTTTTTTTTATTTAGGGCGCTTATAATCTATAGTTATTGGCGCCCGGAGCCTTCTCAGTGCGATGCCCTCGTTACAGACACTGTCCATTACCAGATAGTAAGCTGTAGAGGCTCCTAGAGAGAAAAAATCTAAGGGCAGCACAGCTGGACTCGAACCCGGGTCCTCCGCATCGGAGTCCAGTGCGCTAACCACTTAGCTATTCCCTTCCCTTTCTGATGTTAAATTTTAAATTTTATAGTTATATGAGTTTGGTTCAATATTATAAACATTCTCTTCTCAGCTTTTATTTCTTATACGTTTCCCCACTTTTTTTCCATCGATTTAAAATGATTTTCTGAAAAAACATGAATTATAAAAATTTCAATTATTTATTTATATTTATTTTTTTTATCATTGTACCCAACTTTATTTTCATTTTAATTAAGACTATAAAATAGTGTCTCACCCACTTCGTCCCATAGAAGGTCTTTTTAAAGTAAACCTTCTCCCACTATTATATTTCACCGTCTCTCTCTCTTATACAAAGATTGTATAAACGTGATTGTACTAAAGTTGGTAATGAATTAAGATAATTGAGAACTTTTAAAAGTCGTGATTTTGATAAAATGTTTTTGTCTTTGTGTACGTTTGTGTGTATTTATTATGTAGTATTTTTTTGTTTTTGTTTTTAATAATAACCTTTACCCAAAGAGAGTGAACCAATTCACCTCCCCTTCTTTTTTTCTATCACGTAATAGTTTTTACTAAGAAATCGATATTAACTTCGATTATTTGTTGTATTTTTAAATAATTATACAGGCTAATAGGATTTTTACTTTCTCTTACTCCCTCAGTTAAGGTACGTAGTTATTGGGTTAATGTGCAATTTTTTGAACTTGATTTTTTTTCACCGGAAATACTATTTCTGGACCAATCCAGATATGAACTGGATATTACATTTCGGATAATATCACTACACTGCATCAGAGACGAAGGTTTGTAGCAAAAATTCGATCAATCAATTAAGGAGTGCGACTTTACTGTATTTTTTCGTTTTGTTTCTTTTTCTCAATTGTTCACGATTTTCTCCAGAAAATCTTTTTTAAACTTCGTATAATATCTAAAACTTTTAAATATCTTTTATATTTATTTGAAACATTTTCCGGGGAAAAGTGATTTTTTTGGTGGTATCTGGGGGGAGGGGAACAGATTAGCGTTATGCTTTCCATGAGGGGACCACTTCAGTTACAATATTATGTTATTACCACGTAAGCATTGATAACATTCCAAATTTGCCCAAAATCGTTTAACGGTGCGCGTCTTTACAGAATAGATTTTCTTTAAGCTTGGAATATTTAGTTAAGTTTAAATTTATATTTGCTTATTTATAGTTGGTTTAAATTTATTCATAATTTACAATTGGTTTCGGCATCCATATAAGGCCGCTCAGATATACAAGTAAAACCCCAACACCATTTTTTCTATGGCTGGCCGAACTAAACGTTGCTATTTAAAAGGAAATTAGTTAATTAAATTGTATTAATTGGATTAAGAGACAGTCATAAGAATCATTCACGCATATTTTTACTTTCTCTTACTCCTAGTAAGAGGAAGTACTGTAATCGTGTCAAATTTTCGATATCGAGTTTTCACCGGAAATATCGTTTTGAGGTCCCCTGAATCCAAAAAGTGGTTTTTAGCAAATGGTCTGTGTGTGTGCGTGTGTGTGTGTGTGTATGTGAACAGCATAGCTCATAAACGAAAAATCGCAGAAAGTTCAAACTTGATATTCCGTTTCGGTATCACGATGTGATCTGACAGTACATTATCTGTCAAAATTCCTCAACCGGAAGTACCACTTTACTAGTTGGATTTTTTACTTTTTTGCAATTTTTCAAAAATGGCTCCGACGATTTTCATTAAACTTCAAACATCAACCACACATACAAAGAACTACAACTTTTATTTGAAACATTTCTCCGGGAAAATGCATTGAAGGCCACTTTTGGGGGAGGGGTGGGGTTAGGTTTCCATCTAAAGTGCTATTTCAGTTTATTAGACAATTCTGTCATCTAAATATGTTAATTAGAATTAAATATGTTGTTGAAAAAAATCGGATAACCGGAAGTGCGTTTACTTTACCACTTTACTGAATGATTTATTCACTTTTTTCGCAATTTTCTCAAAAATGGCTGCGACGATTTTTTTGAAACTTCGTATATAAACTAAACATGCAAAGATCTACAAGTTTTATCTAAAACATTTCTCTGGAAAAGTTTTTTTATGGGCACTTTTAGGGGAGGGGTGGGGTTAGATTTTCATCAAAGTGCTATCCTAGTTCATTATACAATTCTATCATCCAAACATAATTAGTTAGAAATAAATAGATGGTTGAAATTCCGAGTTTCAAGAAAATTAGTAAACCGGAAGTGCGCTTTTACTGATCAGTTTTTTCAGTTTTCGACGAATTTCATTAAATTTGGTACACAAACTATAAAATTCGTCAATCGAAAGTTGTGTGAGTGTTTCACACCATATTTTTTTTTTTTAACTTGCGATCATTTTTCAAATAATTCTACACAGTTTTAATCAACATTCAACTTTTATTCAAAATCAATATTTATCATTCTTTTAGTTTTTTTCCACTTTGAATATTCAAATTACTTCTTTTTTTTTTTCAGTGAATGATGTAATTTTATATATATATATATATATACTAAGCTAGTAATTGGCTTGTTTATTGATGTCAAGTAGAGAAGTGTACTCACTGAAGGACAGAAACTTTGTTCAACTTGTTTTCGTTAAATACTACTTGTTAGAACTGAAAGCTGGACAAAGTAATTTCGTTGAAAACAAAAACAAAACTCTGGTGTGAATCATCTCTCACCACTTTCTCTTAACTGCAATTTAATTACATTCTAATTGACCAAATTTTTTTCAGACTCGGAAATTTATTTTTCAGAGCTCTAACATAAAATAACATAGAAGGGTTGGACGTTAATTACATGTTGGTAGAAAGTTTAGCTCAGGTAGTCATTTCAATTTAGTTACATTGTAGTCCAGAAGATAGTGTTAACGGCATTTGAAATCAAGCGTCACAAATTCCATAACTTCGTCCCGAACAGATTCCATGTCCGGTAGGTCTGCCAAGCTGCTACCCTTGCAATTTTCGTTTTGTTTTTTCCTTCTTCGTCTTCTTCTTCTTCCTGTTCGCACCAACCATGGTGTGGCCGTAATTTCCTTTTCTTGCTCTTCCACCTAACAACCTTGGACCTAGTTAGAATTCCATTCCCATTTAACTCATTGAGCTTTTCTTCTTCCGCATGTTCATTCCTGTTGATCTCTTTTTTTCCCTTTTTCGTCAACTTCAATGAGATTTCCCACTTTGCAAGAGTTATTCTTTAGTAAACTCTTGTTCTTCGGTTATTTTTTAATTTTATCGCTCCTTTTTCTTTTATATGCCTCATGATCTTCGTCTTTACCAATTTCTTCATCTTCCTCAATTTTTTCATCATTATTATTCACTAATTTTATCATTTCTTCTTCTTTTCAGATTCTTTATCTTCTTCCTCTTGATCTTCGTCTTTACCAATCTCCTCATCCTTATCAATTTCTTCCAAATTATTTGTTGTGGTGGTTGGTTCCGCAGAGTTGGAAAGCATCAGAGACATTTTCCGTGATAGCCTGCTTCATTTTGTGGTCATCGACCGGTTTCGGCCGGTGGCCCATCTTCAGGATGCGTCGTTTGTCTGGCAGTGTGGATAAACAGTCTCAGAGTGTGTAAACTGAATTTGCGATATGCAAGTCTGTGTTATCACACTGTCTGACAAACGACGCATCCTGAAGATGGGGCCACCGGCCGAAACCGGTAGATGACCACAAAAATGAAGCAGGTTATCATGGAAAATGTCTCTGATGCTTCCAAATTATCTTTTAAAGATTCTTCAACCAGGCATTCTTGAACTAGCACTCTTTTCTAATATTATTAATTCTAATGCTTTTATTTGGTTATCAAATTCTTCGCGATATTTTTGAAGTAATTTCGGTAATTCTTCACATGCATTCATGTTACATCCGTTATATAGCAATATTATTCAACGTACAACAATACCTTCTCGTCTGGATCTGCCGAATCAATCCCACAAGTTTCTGTCATCAGTTGTTACTTCTAATAAATAAAAGGCCAGGTAACTAATAATTCTCTTTATTATCGGTAACTCTAAAATCCTCTTCGTTCTACATTTCTCCGTTAGTAGTCGCCAAACTTCCTATCTTCCTTGTTTGTGTATTCTTCTTCTCTCGGTCCTTTTCGCTTAGCACCAAAAAATCTTTCACATCATATGTAGTAGTGTATCTTACATCCCCCACGGGATGTATCTTATATAAATACATTTTAAGTGCAATATAATTATTACATGTTTTGCCACACTATTTATTGCTCCACCTAGTGGTGGAAAGGGTGGTGAAGGGAGCCCTCCTCCAATGTCTAGGGAGGGCGTGGGGGGCCGTGGGCTAAGCTCTTGGGAGCGGGCATTTTCTTCTGTCGGCTCCCTCCCCTGGAACCTTCCTAGGGAAAATATGACTAAGAAATATAGTTTAGTTAGAAATTTTCCTCGAAGCTAATTACGAAAAGGGAGTGGAAGTGAAGGATCCGCCCTAGCTAGTATTAGTAAGCATGCCATTAGGTGGTATACATATGGGTCTAAGACCCTCGAAGGAACCGCGGCAGGGGTGTTTAGCCCTAGAACCAAACACTCGGAACCCATGGGCATGTTTCCCAGCATCTTCCAGGCGAAAATTGAACCTTGCGTTCAAGTTGAACCTTGACAGAGGATATCGGAATCAGGAGATAGTTATCCTATCCGATAGTTAGGCTGCCATTAAAGCACTGAGCTCTTATGTTATCAGTTCGAAAATGGTATGGGAATGCCTAGGTAAGCTTAATGACCTAGGCAGAAGAAATAAAGTCACTCTATTCTGGATGCCGGCAAATGTCGGCGTGGAAGATAATGAGGTGGCCGACACCCTGGCAAAAGAAGGTGCTGCATCTCCTCTCTTTGGGCTAGAGCCCTTTTGCGGAGTTAGCGACCAAGTATTCTTAGAAGAAATCAAGAAATAGGCGATGGTGATAAGAGCTCGTCTCTGTAACACCATCCTGGGACTGAAGCAGGTCAAGGTCTGTCTGGGAGATTACAACCAGGAAAGATCGAAAGCCTGCATCAGTCTGAGTAAGAACAAAAATCCGTATCCTTATGGGATTCCTAATTAATAAAATTCAGACTCAGGGGACATCTGAGGAAGCTCGGCCTAGAATCTTGATGGCACATGCAGATTCTGTGGGGAGATGCAGGAAACTCCGATAGATCTCCTCACATACTGTGATGCCGTCATTCAAAGAAGATTTGAGAGAGCTTAACCTGGAGAGGGTGCTGTAGATGAGCCAGATTATCTATGACACCCGGGGTGGTCCAATAGATCATCAATGGTCTCAGTACAGAACCTCAAGGGAAAAAAACAACATAATTTACAGCCAACATTCCGAGTATGAAAACATAATTATATTTCGGAGATAGATATGTATGTTTTCAATTATAAGTGAAATTTGTAACTGGGTTAAAACTCCAAAAAATTGTATAACGTGATATCAATCAAAACTAAGTAAATTACGTAAGAGAAAATCGTATGACCAGTCCATAACAAATTTTTATCCTAATATAAAATTTATTATTTGTTAAGTTTCAACATGAATTGACAAATTAATAAAATTTATGAATCTAAATCATTTTTTTTTGCACCAAAAAATTAGAAAGTAAAAAAAAAAAAGGTACACATCACCAATTACATTACAAATTAAAATTTATTCACTATATACTTTCAAATATTATATATATCTCTTAATTAATTTCATTAATTCTATTTAATGTGTAATAAAAAAAAAAATTCTGCCAAGTAATTAATTGCAAGCAACTATATAAACACGAAACAGCTGAATGTAGCCTCAAATTGATGGTAATCAAGCGAAATTAACAGCTTAATATATCTGCACTTAGAGGATATCATTAAAGTTCGCTTAGAATTAAATTAACTTTTATTGAGTTCTTAGTAGGTAACTATAATTTATTGTTGTGTGTGATTTTCTTGAAACAGCTGTTGTTGGTCCATAGATTTTTTCACCCAGCATTTCTTGGCTGTTTTATGTTCTGTTTCTTTCTCTCTTGGTTTATTTGAACCAATATTGTTTAGTTTTTTATTTGAATGCAGGCTTCTGGGGAAAATCTTTTACAATCTGGTGAAATTTTCGTAATTGAGTTTTCACCGGAAATAAATGTTTTGAGATTTCCTGAATACGAAAAAAATGTTTTGGTGTCTGTGTGTTAACAGAATATCTTTAAAAAAAAAAAAGGCAATGTGTAGAATTTACCTCATTTCTCAAGCAAGGCAAAGTAACCTTCCCTGTACAGCTAGGTCGTGAGGTTATGTGTTCAGGTTGTCCTGTCTGGTTTATAGTACGAAATGATGGATAAAAATGTGTTTCGATTTCGTTTTGAGGAGGAACAGCGGAAAAAACAGAAATACTACATCAAGGAATGTGTATTTTCAACAGATGAACGTTAAGCTACATGTGAAAAGCGTTCCTTCGGTGAAATTTAGCACCAATAACTAGGCCATTAAGAGATATAATTTTTAAGCCTTTCCATACTTTGCCTAAGACAACGTAGACATTCTATAGAATGCCTAGGCAAATATATAGAATGCCTAGCCCAGGTATGAAATAAAAAGGATATTTCTTACTTTGCCTAAAGTAGCTAGAGGTATTATATGAAATGCCTAGGCATTCTATTGAATGCCTGAATTTGATTCATTGCCGGTAACAGATATACTGCCACCGTATTAGACACGAAGATTTCTGGCAAAATTCATCCACCGGAAGTGCGATTTCCTGAATGTTTTTGTTGTTTGTTTTGTTTTGTTTTTTTTTCACTTTTTCGTGATATTCTTGAAAACACCGCCCAATGATTTTCTATAAACTTCGTAAACTATCTACACACATAAATACCTATCATTTTTATTTGAAATATATTCCCGGCAAAATTGATATTTTTGGAGGTTCTTTTGGGAAGACTAGTAACTACCAACTTCCCTAAGAAGTACCACTTCAATAAAATATATGGTTCTACCGCGTATATAATATTAATAATACACATTAGAAGCGTAGCTAGTGTACCAAATTTGAAGAAAATTGGTTAATCGAAAGTGCGCCTTTATAGAGTAGGTTTTTGTGGGTTTTCTTTTGAGGGGGGGGGGGGCAATTTTATCGAAAACATCTATAGAGGATTTACTTTAAACTTCGTAAGCTAACTTCACAGCTATAAATGTATATACTTTTAATTGAAACATTTTTCTGAATAAAAAAACACTCACACAACTTTCTCTCACTCCAGTTCTCAAAATTATAATTGACAAATTTTATAGTTTGTGTATCAAATTTAATGAAATTCGCCGAAAACTGGAAAAACTGTCCAGTAAACGCGCACTTCCGGTTTACTAATTTTCTTGAAACCCATAATTTCGGCCATCTATTTATTTCTAATTAATTTTGTTTGGATGATAGAATTGTATAATCAACTAAGATAGCATTTTAGAGGAAGCTGTAACCCCACCACTCCCCTAACAGTGCCCTTTAATGAATTTTCCTAGAGAAATGTTTTAAATAAAAGATTTAGATCTTTGCATGTTTAGATTATATATTTAGTTTCAAGAAAATCGTCGGAGACATTTCTGAGTTAATCGAGAAAAAGTGAACAAAATCATTTAGTAAAGTGGTAAAGTAAACGCACTTCCGGTTATCCAATTTTTTTTTAAACTCGGAATTTCAACAACATATTTAATTCTAATTTACATGACGGAATTGTATAATTAACTGAAATAGCACTTAAGATATAAACCTAATCCCACTCCTCTACCAGAAGGGCCCTTAAATGAATTTTCCCAGAGAAATGTTTCAAATAAAAGTTGTAGCTCTCTGTATGTGTATTTGATGTACGAAGTTTAAAGAAAATCGTCGGCGCCATTTTTAAGAAAATCGCAAAAACGTAAAAAAAAACAACTAGTAAAGTGGTACTTCCGGTTGAGGAATTTTGACAGATAAAGTACTGTCAAATCCCATGGTGATACCTAAACGGAATATCAAGTTTCAACTTTGTACGGTTTCTCGTTTTTGAGTTATGCTGTTCTCATACAAACACAGACCATTTCCTAAAAACCACTTTTTTGAACTCAGGGGACCTGAAAACGGATATTTCCGGTGAAAACTCGATACCGAAAATTTGACACGATTACACTACTTCTTTCTTACTAGGAGTAAGAGAAAGTAAAAACTGTCAAATTAGAATTGTAATAAATGAAGATTATAAAAAACAAAACAAAACAAACAAAAACTTGCACAACCATATAAACTAGATACATAACTAAATGCGAGAAAATAGATCACCTCTATTTTACATAGGTACTAGTTTGGAGGCATAACAAAATTGTTAGTCATCTATTTTAAAAATCCTAGTTACCGTTCAAAAAAAAAAAAAAACACAAAGTGTAAACAAAAACGTGTTGGAAATCACTGCCTGGCCCCAAAAAAAAATCGATTGATTACCATTATTACAAATAATTTACGCCTCAAGTCAATCAGATATAAAAGTTCTTGTGAGAGGATATAAATATATATATATATAAAATATCGTATCTATCAAACTTTATTGACACTCTCAACTATTTGAGACATAGATAAATAATAGATACATATACAAACATAACACAGAAAACGTTACTCTTTTGTTTTTGTTTCCTTCTATATATTACCTTCTATAAATTAATTAATAATATTGATTATTTGAACTTATGGCACCTTTCGGACTAGCATTGGTTTCTCAACTTTTTTTTTCTTTGTAGTAACAGAGAGCGCTTAAGGCGTCTTTTATATATATATATATATTCCTCACACAGTGTTATATAGGCTGTAGATAGATATCCTTATCTGGTAATGTAAATAAATTTTGTACAATAATTTATAATATGCGAAAATAAAAATGGTGAACTCTGTGTAAGTGATTAATAATTTTAACAGATTTATAGCATTACCATATTTAGGTAGAATTATAATAATAATAATAATAATATGAATATAAATAATAATAATAATAATAATAATAATAATAATACAGTATGTTTGTATATGTATGTCTGTATGTCTGTGCATATGTTTTTTTAAATTCGTCTTTTATAGGGATTATTTATTTCCTCCTAAGTATTAAAGAAGATACGTATTATTTAAAAGTCACCTGGAGTAAACATTTCTTCTTATTATGGGAATGTAGGAAGTATAGTGATTGGAAGTGAGCATAACACTAGGGCCTGTGGGGAGGAAAACTTGCGTAGAGCTTGAGGCATTGAAGCGACTCTCCAGGCACAATAATGTTCAGCCGAAATGGATGCCTGGGCATGCTGGGATTGAGGGTAATGAGGCAGCTGATCAACTGGCTAAGAACGGGGCGCTGCGAGCAACCATCGGAGATTGGCTCCGAAGAAAGCATGAGGCGCACTGGGATGCGATCCCAGGGGCACAGTAAAAGGATAATGATGAAACTGTGTAAAGGTAGCACGACCAAAGTGAATCTTAGACTATCTGGTCACGGTAGATTCAGGAAACATCTGTACAAAGAATGGGCTAAGAAGCTCTGAACCCTTGAGCAGACTGTGACAGGAGGAGGAGGGGATGGTCCACCATCTGCTATTTGATTGCGCAGCAATAACCAAATTGCGACACGAAACCTTTGGAACTCTGCGACCTAGGAAGATAGTAATGGAAAAAGAACTAATGCTGAAAGGCCTTAAACTCTATAGGAGAGGAGGTTTCACATACTAAACCATCGTGGATGGCACAATAAGCCTATGCTGGCTGCGGAGCTAGGGTGTAGCCCTCCTGAGGATTTTTAATCTTTTTTTTTTTTTTTTTTTTTAATTAATTTAATTAATTTAAGGCGTCTCAACATCTGTGGTCATTTGCGCCCGGAGCCTTCTCGGTGCACTGCCGGCCTCCGGACAGTGTTCTCCCGTTACAGACAACACTGCCCATCACCGGACAGTGAGCTGTAGGGGCTCCTAGAAAGAGAAAATCTAAGGGTAGCACGGCTGGATTCGAACCCGTGATCTCCGCGTTGCTAGTCCAGCGCGCTACCACTGAGCTAATCCCTTTCCTATTTTTTAATCTTGTTAATCTTTAAAAACACACTGAAAACAATCCATTTACATACCACCACCGAGAGGGGGGGTGTGTCCTCGTACACAAAAGTTTCGGATGAAATTCGTGATGAATTTATTTCTTCATAGTTCCAGAATACGCACAACATCAACATTTTCTCAAATTGCCCTGTTGCACCACCGGAAATGCCGTCTAACTGTGATCCAACCATTGGCCACCTGGCTCAGAATTTTACCAGTGAATCCACTTCTCACCACTATTCTTTTGTAAAAGCACATTATCAGATTTTTTTTTTTAAGAGAAGTCACCACTCTCCTGGCGGCCTGACAAGGTATAAGTCATGTGGCACTATCCTACACCTTCTAAGCGGCTAACAGTAACAATACGTTGTCTACACGGGCGTTAACTGTTAGTGTATAAGACAGTAATCACAGCGGTAACTGGACACCGCTCTCAAAAACTGCATAAAAGTGAAGCAAACGAGTATATCCTGTAAATTGCTATTTACTTGGCCAAACACACAGACAACGATTTATCAATGACAGTATAACGATTTATCACAGACAAGTTGATAACAATTTGATTAACTTGTAATACGAGATCCGAATGAATGTTTACTTTATCTTATTACTGTGTGAAAGGAAGTATTATGAGCATGTACAATTTTTGAGATATCGATTTCCCATCGGAAATACAGGCTTTGCAGTCCCCGGACTCCAAAAAAAGATGTTTATAGAAATTGGGGGTCTGCTTGTCTGTCTGACTTTGTGGGTTCAGCTTACCTGAAAAAATGGAAAATCATAGAAAGTTCAGACTTGATATTTAGTGTAAATGCTCTCGGGATACCTGGACAATATGGTTGTAATCAATATCTGTCAACCGGAAGTACCACTCGAAACTTTTTATATACACTACACACATGTAGATATATTTTATTTGAAACTACTTTTCCAGGGAAATTAATTTAAGAGAGGTTTTGAGGTAGGGGTTGTGTATTCCTCTAAAAATGCCAATTCAGTTTATTATAACTAGTCTATCATCTGCATAATGTTAATAGCGAATAAATGTGATGCTAAAATTCCGTGTTTAAAGAAAATCGATTCACTTTACTGAAGTTTGTTTCAGTTGTTTTGTTTTAGCAACTTTCTCGATAAAGACAGCAACAGGTTTTATTAAAACTTGGTATACTCACCATACAGACAGACACCTGTCACTTTTGTTTGAAAGATTTCTCCGAGAAAATTGGTTTTAGAAAGGTTCCGAGGGGGGAGGGCTGGAAGGTAATGGCCCCCTCAAAAAATTGATGACCGCAAAACACGTGTACAAAGTTATGAGTATGTCGATTTAACTGTGTAAATGACAGTCGTGTGACCGTCTCTCACACTTCGTTTGTTTGTCTTACAAATCGATATTGAACGCAATCAATTATTATTCAGTTTATAACAAGTATTATGATGTGTACTAGATTTTTATTGCAAGCATTTTCCATGAATATTTAAATACATAATATGTAGCAAATTATAAATATGAGATGCATTTTAAATATGTGCACGTGCCAAGGTTCATTCTAACCTCACTAAGCGTAACCTTATCTCAGGTGAAAATATGGCGTCTATTAAACTAGATTTTTTTTTTTTTTTTTTTAAATGACGGACAAGCACTTTTATTTTTTGACGGACATAATCAGAATGAATGAAATGGTGATGTGTGTATGACAACAAAGAACAAACTAAATTTGGTAAAAAACAATTTTCAATCTGGTGGTTGCCTCTAATCACGTAATGTTTTAAAATGAAATAAAAAAAAAAAATAATAATAAAGACATAGCAGTCCTTGATCATTTTGTAGTGTATGGTTGACTGGGCCAAGGTATAACCTCCCCAATGGGACCTCCGCATTCTCCAATGTAACCTCATATAACCTCCTCCTTGTAGTTGCTGTTAACTTTTTTTTTTTTTTGTTAAATGCCTTCTATATCACTTAATGTTGTACATATATTTACAAATAACAACTGCCTCCTTTACGGTGTTATTTTATTTTAGTTTTATTTCATACTAAATTTAAAACTATCAAGTTATGAATGTAATTCAGTAATTCAGTCTTCAGTCAGACAAATTTGAAAATAATACATAGTTGTGTTGTGCACGATTGTACATTACAATTCTATACTACAGATTTTTTTTTTCGAAACTTCAATTTTTTTAAAAATATTGTAAAATGGATGTTGAGATTCGGCCAGACAAATTTTCACCGACATTTCTGCAAATTTATTTACTTTTCTGAGACACACAGCTAACAAACTAACCAGGAATTGGGAGAATTCTTCTCTGTTCATTGGTCTAGAACCTCTGTCTAATTAAACTAAAGGAATACTGCATGCATCTCTTACGGATTGGCTCTGAAGAGAGCATGGCAAAATCTGGAAATTAAATACAACAGCTAAAACACTGCAAGATGATGATGGTCAAAGCTGTACATGAATACAAGTGAGCAGACTCTGTGTTTTGGTAGAAAGAAGGCTTGGTCTGGGACTCAGACCTTTTCATGGGGCACGGTAGTTTCAAAAAATATCTACACAAGACGAGGGGGCGGATGATTAGCTCAGGATCCTTTGTGTAGACTATATCAGGAGCAGAAGAAAATTGGCTCACACGTGTAGTTCAATTGTGTTCTTAATCTGCACTATGAGACCTTTGGCACGCTGCGATCAGAGGAGATAACAGAGTAAAAAAAGCTGGTTGGGAAAACACTCAGCCTCATGAATAGAGGAGATTTCTTGTATTACACCTACAGGGACTGGTACAATAAGCCTCTAATTGGGTGCAGTGCTTGGGGACTGGGACTCACCCTATGTTCTAATCTAATCTAAACTATGCAGTTATAAAATTAAGAAACCTTATTTAACTTGAAATTTTACTCGAACAAAGTCAAATTAAAAGTGTTAGGTATTTATGTGTGTAGATAGTATACGAAGTTTACAGAAAATCGTGTGGTTTCTAACCGGAATACCAAGTTTGTGCTTTCTACGATTTGTCTTATTTGATATAATTTATAAATCAGAGATATTTTCCGTGATAGCCGGGGCTTCTTTTTGCGGTAATCAACCGATTTCAGGCGTACGCCCATCACCAATTCCATCATTGTTAAAACAGTGTGATAACATAGACTTGTACAGAGCAAATTTAATTGATAAACTCTACAAATTTGCTCTGTGCAAGTTTATGTTATCACATTGTTTTGACAAAAACATTCCGATGATGGGCGAACGCCCGAAACCGGTCGATGACCACAAAAAGAAGCAGGCTATCACGGAAAATATCGCTGATGCTTTCCAGCTTTGCGGAACCAACCATAACAATTATTTATTAATAACTGCCTCTCATGCACACACCACACCACACTACACACCAACAGACGGACAATTCGCTAAAAAAAAAAAAAAAAAAAATGTTTTATTACTCGAGATCCTCGGAATATGTATTTCCGGTGGAACTCAATCTCGAAAATGTGCTACGATCGCTACACTTCCTCATTACCAACAGACAGTAAAAGAAAGTCAAATCTGCTTTTTATGTTAAATATATATATATATAAAGATGACCTACGTAAAATATATTATATAGACAGTCATTAATGCAAACATTAACTATAAATAATGACCTTTCCAATAATTTGTTTTAAAAACCACAACATGAGTCATATTTTACACACGGGTAACCTTTACTTTCTTTCAATATCCTCATTCCTCAAATATTCTTCTCATTATGTAATCAGTATCAACTTTAATATTAAACAGTTTTACTTTATCGATTAACATTTAAAAAAAGCAGTGGTGATTATATAGCAGGCTCGAATCGATATGCCCGTACTTTCGAGACAGAGAGAGAGAGAGATGTTTGGATTACTTTAATTAAACATATAAAGATGCGGCTACTATTTGTCGATAGAAATAAAAAATATAATGTTCTTTTAAATTGCTTGAATTTATTGAATCCTACTATTATTATTATTATTATTATTATTTGTCTGTGGGAGGGACCAAACCCTACGCTATCCAAAGCCTCACTGGGCCCATATAGCTATCCCAAGAAAAACAACAACAAACCGGATTTAGAACAAATATCCAGACCTGCATCTAAGCCATCTAAGATTCACCGTAGTCCGAATAAATCGGACAATAACCTGAAGCGGAAATAGCCTAAGCTCTTCCACAGACATACTATTCCGACCAAAGATCCTGAACCTAATTTCCTCACAACCCAGGCAATCAGTCATAAGATGGATGGGTGTTTCCTCCTCTGTCTCACAAGCTCTACAAAATGGATCCGACATGAGCCCCATTATGTAGAGATGCCTCCTTAAACCACAATGTCCAGTAAGAGATCCAACCACATGCCTGAGAGAGTTCCATGAAAAACATAGCAAGGTCTCACTAATGGCCTTGCCCGGACCCCAGATGAGCATTTAGGACTGCCGAAAACCAACTGAGCTCATCCATAAGGATGAATGCTGTGAAGCTGTCCATGTCTGGTAGCCTGACAGACATGTGCCAAAAGACACGCCAACAGCAGGCTCGAGACCAATGAAAGGAAGAGAGGCGCCTAATTTGGCAAACCTATCCACCTTCTCATTCCCCAAAATTCCCACGTGAACTGGCACCCAGACTAGAAGCACATCCTCCAGAGAAGAAAGCTCTTCCAGTTTTTTATAACATTCTAACACCAACCTGGAAGTGAAGACACATGAACTCAGCGCCTTCAGCGCAGCTTGGCTGTCCGAGCAGATACAAACACCTTTTAAGTCAGTCTTACGTACCCTCCCTCCAAGAAACAACATAAATCCTAAAAATTGGCCAAGTGATTTTTGTGAGGTTCGGTTGAAGCTGATAGGTTAGATTACAGCGTATAACGTTTTCGTTAGATGACTTAATTGTTGGCAGGGGCATACATTTTTAAAAGAATAATAAATAACATTTTAAAATCTAAAAGAATTTTTAAAATGTTACTCGAGTTAAAATTTCACCGAAACTGGTTACTCGTTTCAAAAGAGTAAAGTACTATAAACGAATTAATATTAAAAGAAATTAATGAGTTTAGAATTTTAGAATACGCAGTTTTATATGTTAAATCTTAATTGAGTAAAGGACGTCGAGTAACAAGTGAGGAAAGAGTAAACGAAAAAGACTCTTTTACGTACTGCAATAATCAAGGTATGATTTGGAAATTTTTGGGTAGATTTAAGATATAATACTACAATTCTAATATAAAGTGTAAACAAATAAATATAAATAAACATAAATTTAAAAAATAATTTTTGTAAGCAATTAAGCATAACAACCTTATATGTACGAATTAACTATATAAGTGCTTAAAAATGTTGAATATATAATTAATGTTTTATAATTAAAGACTGACAAACTTACAACTTAAACTATAGTTGTAGCAAACTGATTTACTTTCTAGTATACACTGGCAATTTTATTGATATAAGCTAATTACTTTTTGAGTTATAAGTAACTAATTCTTACTATCTAAATATCACTTCTAGTAGACTGATTTATTTATGAAAACGTGGATGGGTCCGCAGTGCTGGTTCTGGTATTTTATCCTCGTAGCTGCATATTCCTTTTATTCCTGACCAGTTTCATCCATGTATCAGAGTTAAATTTATCAAGTTCTTGCAGAGAGTTCACTTCAATGTAATGTTTCTGTTACACTCAACACTTGTTAGTTTGTTGATTGTATGTATGCGCGGGAGGTTATAAGGTTATGTTACTATGTGTGTTATGTTTAATGACAAAAGGGAATTATTATAAATTATGATTAGATATTGGAAAATAGTGTATAATAAGTAGCATGTTTTGAAGAATACTTTATAACTAAATTTTAATTAGTGGTGTTAATTTATGCTCAGTGTTTTATCAAGTCATTTTTATTAGGGAGGGGCGATAACAAAGAATAGATAAATTTTAAAGAAAGGCAATGCAAAGTTTATGGACAGTCAAAAATAAATAAATGTGAAATACAAGCAGGGTTGATACAGGTAAATATGTAAGTAAATTGATATGTAAGAAGGTTGGCAGCAAACGGCAAATTGGAGATGATATTAAAATAAATAATGGAGAAAAATCAAATGTATTCGTTTTTATTTATCATGCTTATTTTAAATGATATTAATTTATGTTTAAATTACATTAAGAATATGTTGAGAGAGATGTCACGATGGCATTTTTTATGGTAATTTTTTTAATAGTGGGAGAAAGGAAATTTTAAATTTCCTCTGACGATGGATAAAAATCCGAAACCGTTCAGGAATAAAATAAAAATGCATTCTACGATGGATAAAATATCAGATAGATGGATTACTTTTTGAGTAATAAGTAACTAAAGATTGACGACAGATTTAATGCTAAAAAACTATTACAACTAGTAGCCTGATTTAATTCAAACTTGGTAATGATCTATTATACACTAAAATAATATAGAATACGGAATTTTATTATTATTGGTTGATTAATTACTTTCTCTTATTCCATAGGAAAATTCGAAAATTTCGAAAAATTGAGATTTCCCCGCAAATAATAGTTTTGGGGTTCACTAGTGAACTAAATGTTTGTAATGAATGATCTGTTATGTAAATGGATGAACGAAAACTCGCATGAAGTTAAACATGATATAATTACGTTTAAGCAACACCATAAAAAAACTGACACAAAGATATCGATCAAAACTATCAACTGTTATTTGTAATTTTCTCAAAAAAAGGCTACAAACGATTTTTTTTCTCTAAACCTTCATATACATACGTATACATAAATTTAAAAAATATACATACATAAACTTTAAGATTTCCAGCCATCACGCGTTGGTCTAGTGGCTAGCGCACTCGCCTTTCATGCGAGAATTCAGGGTTCGATTCCCATGAGGGCAAAGTCGGTGTTGATCCAGCATCGTGATAAAAAGTGGGAAGCTACAGTGAGCAGCGCCCTAGGTAGAGTAGGCCGGAACTAAACGGCGTGGGAACTGCGGCGTGCTTACCACACGCTTCCCATTCAAATCGCCGTATGGCAAGCCTTGGTTCTTCATGGGCAGTTGCGCCATAGGTTTTTTTTTTTTTTTTTTTTTTTTAATGTATTCTTAAAGATTTCCAACTTTAAGATACATTAAAAGCTCTCCTGTGAATACAAATTTGAGGAAAATCAGTTAACCGGAAAGTGTGTCTTTACAAACTTTATTTTTAAATAAAAAAAAACCTATCAATTACAATTGTAAAAATTTATCAGAAAATTTGAATGTTGAGGAATATGTTCGGATGGAAAAGCTAATTACGTCGTTTCGTTTTAAACATTTAGTAAACACTGCAAGTTTAAATCAGAAATATTTTCCACGATAGTCTGCTTCATTTTGTGATCATCTATTTGGCTTCGGGGGTTTTCGACCATCATCAGGACGGAGTGTGCAAACTGATTTTGGTTTGAGCCAGTCTCTGTTATTAATCACTGTTTATCCAGACATACTTGATGATGGGCAAGCGCCTAAAACCAGTCGATAAATCAAACTATAATGAAAAATATCTCTGAAACTTTCCAGTACTGCAGGACTCCCCAACAGTACTGCAATAATTGCAGGAAAAGAAAGATGTGTGAATGATTTTGTTCAATTATAATGACTAGAAGATATAAATGTCAGTAATAAATATTTCTAACATAAAATACCCTTTAACATAAAGTCACGTAATAACATCACTAGATTTCACTTAAATAAAATTAAAAAAACAATTTCATCAAATTTTATAAATAAAACTGTCATTATTAAAAAAAAAAAAGAAATATAATATAAGAAGGAATTTAACATTTTTTACTTGAGAAATAAATATAAAATAATCAAGAAATCGTGTTCGTTCTAACACAGCTGATTAAAAAAAAAAAGCCAGTGCTTACTTGAGTTTGAGTTCAATATCGATTTATTAACTATTTTTTATGTATAACTAATTATATTTAATATCGATTTTTTTTTTTTTTTGCCAAAGAGTAGGGAGTTTTATTTGCATTTTTTTTTTTTGCAAACCATAAATTTTAATTTGTAAACTACGCTTTCGTCTGTAAGACGTCATGTTCAGAATATATAATGAGATGTGCTCTAGCAGTTGAATTTTTTTTCTATTTTTTTTTTTTAAAAGTTTTAAAATTTATCGTGCTGAAATAATTATTTAACATTTCTGCAATTTACTTATCCCCCTCCCCGCACCACCACTATATTTATGTTAGGACAAATATGTACAATAATTGAAGTTTAAAGAAAATGCGTAATGTTATATATAATTTTGTATTAAAAGAAATGTGAGTGACACTAAATTGACATCAGCATCTGCAAAATTCTGAATATAATTAAGAACTGCAATTAAAGAACGTCATGGAAGGATTGTTAAATTTATTTTAATATATTGATTAAAGTTAATTATTGCCGGGCGCCAGACTTATTGTGAATAAATTAATATTCTATTTATAATCGATTAATTAATTTTTTTAAAAGTAATTAAAAATTAGAAGTAATTAAAGTTTTTTTTTTTAAATTACCTCTAATAAAATTTTAAGTATTTCTGATGTTAATTAAAAATACCCTTGTACTTAATTAATAAATAAAATATGACTGCACTTTACAGATAAAATTACGCTTGAATGATTACTATGAAGGTAATGGAATTCTTCTGAATTAAATATGAATTGTGAATAGTACTAGTTTACATTATGTAGGACTGTCACCCCTCCATTCCTAGAGGAAGTGGAACAGCCACTTGCCAAGGATCTTGGCTCGTTGTAGAGAGCTGGGATCACATTTACGTCAGTGCAAACAGAGCACACCAGCTCTTAACATTTCGAGTTTCCTATAATCCAAAGTAATTTTATGTTAAAATAAAGTCTATTTTTTATACGTACTTAAAAAAAAAATCCATAATTTTAGTTTCTCTTAATCGTAGAAAGAGAAAATCTTGCGATTGTGTCAAACCGGATACAATTCTCACCGGAAATACATATTTTGATCTCTTTTAAATAAGAAAAAAAAGAAAAGGAAGATCAATTTTAGAGCTTCCGCTCCCTATATAAAGGGAGGAGGTTTCGTTCAAAATCGCTAAAAATAGTTTTTTTGGTATTCAATTTGAGGGATACTAGAATGAAAGTTGTAAATAAACTCAGCCTGCTAAAGGTCTGACTATACTAAACTGCATTTCACCACTAACGGGCCATGTTTCACCCAATATATCTTTAGCCATAATACATAACCGTTCATGCATATAACGCGAACATATAAACACTGGAAAAAACCTATAACACATAAATAAATCTTATATAAAATTTATATATATATATATCCGGTTCACTTTCAATAAAATAACACGATAAAATATATAAATTATACATATATATAACTTTCCTTTTGTATTCAATAAAAGTAATTGTGACTTTTTTTTTACTTTTTCTTACTTCATGGAAAACGGAAGTATTGGGATCGTGTCAAAACATCACAACCGGAAATACATGCTTTGAGTTCCGCCAAGTACGAAAAAAAAGTTGTTTGGTAAAACAAAATATCTCAAAAACGAATAATCTCAGAAAATTCTTTAAACTTCATAATAATATTTACGCCACTTTTATTTGAATAAATTCCCGAGAAAACTGATTTGGGGGGGTGTTCTGGGGGAACAGTAGCGTTATGCTTTCCTCTAAAATAGACTGTTTCAGTGCAATGTAATATACATTAAAAGCAATGCTAGAATTTCAAATTTAAAGGAAATCCGGTTAACCAAAAGTGCGAATTTACAGAATAGGTTTTTGAGTTGGGGGGGGGGAGAATTTTTGACGAAAAGTACTATTATAATGATTTCCTTTAAACACGCAATACTAAACTAGGTGGTGTTAAGAAATCTGAGATGTTAAAAAATTCAAATGTTTTAAGTGTTCAATATTATTGAACATTGTACGCTTTCTACAATGTCATCCTTCACATTCTTTACCTGCCTCGGTTGATAGATTGGTACAAAAGTTCCCTCTATATTTGACCAAGATACTATTTTCGGGTCCTTTCGTAGAATTTAAAACGAAATATCAAATTTGAACTTTTTGCGATTTTCCGATTTTTTGAGTGATGGTGACCAGATATGCACGCGCGCACATATTTATAAATGGGGTGTCCCATTTAAATGTGCCTCTTTTGAAATAACTCTTGAACGAAGAAAGATATCCAAAAAAAGTGAACAAACGTTTGTTGAATGGTTTATGATTAGTTTATGATGGTGTTAATGTTATTTGATTTTATTGGCCGCCTTACACCTTAAAAATCGGTGATTGAAAGTGATCGCCAGATTTAACCCCTTTTGAATTTTTTTTGGGGGGGATCGAGAGACAGGGACCTTACCGGTAAAACAAAATATCTCAAAAACGAATAATCTCAGGAAATTCTTTAAACTTCATAATAATATCTACGCCACTTTTATTTGAATAAATTCCCGGGAAAACTGATTTGGGGGGCGGTGTTTTGGGGGAACAGTAGCGTTATGCTTTCCTCTACTAAGTTCAATCACCGATTTAAAGTGTAGTAAGGCGGCAATAAAATCAAATAAACATTAACGCCATCATTAAAGCTAGAGCGCAAATACTTCAACAAACGTTATGTTCACTTTTTTGATATCTTTCTTCGTTTAAGAGTTATTTCAAAAGTAGCCCGTTTTAAATGGGTACCACTTTCTAAAAAAAACACTTTATCGGACTCAGAGGACCGCAATACGTGTATTTCTGGCAGAAAAAAAAACCAATTGCGTAAATAATACGATCGCAATACTTCCTCTTGCAGTAGTAAAAAAAAAAAAAAAGAAAAATTATTAAATAATTACTAAAGTAATACGTAAAATAAAAAGACTTTCAAAGTTTGTATATAAAAAAATTTAAATTCTGTTTGTTTGTAGGTTTGTTTAAATAAATAAATAAATAAATAAGCTTACCGCTGGCCTTCCAGATCGCCACATTTAACATCTCTTGAATTTTTTTTGGGGGAGATATCTCAGAGAAAAAAATTGTGTCAGGGAACCAACAACTCGAGAAGTACTTAGAGAAGACTTAAACCAAACCTGCTTAGCAATTCCGACAGACATGATTCAGGTTAGCAACTTTACCTGTTGGGCAGAGACTGCGCTTGTGCCGGTTAAGCCGAGGAGGTCATTTTGAATAAATAGGAAATATTTTTATATTTTTTTTCTACAGATTTTTGTAAATATACTGGAATATTATTTTGTTTTAATGATGTTTTACCTGATTTTTAACTCCCTAATGGTTCTAAAATAGGTTTTAAGTGTGGTCAGCATTTGAAATCTCTTATTTATTAGTAATTAATAAGAAAATCCGCTTTTAATTTTAGTTTATGAAACAAAGAAATAGGAAAAAAACGACGAAAATTTAATCTTTATGATTGAATATCTCGGCAACAGTTTGAAATATTGAAGTGGAATGAATTAACGGCATTATTCTTCATTTTATTAGTAGTTTTCAATACAGTAGTAAAAAGTGGGGGGGGGGTTTAAAAAAAAAAAATCGCCACTTTCAATCACCGATTTAAAGTGTAGTAAGGCGGCAATAAAATCAAATAAACATTAACGCCATCATTAAAGCTAGAGCGCAAATACTTCAACAAACGTTATGTTCACTTTTTTTGATATCTTTCTTCATTTAAGAGTTATTTCAAAAGTGGCCCGTTTTAAATGGGTACCACTTTCTAAAAAAACCACTTTATCGGACTCAGAGGACCTCAATACGTGTAATTCTGGTAAAAAAAAAAAAAAACACAATTGCGTAAATAATACGATCGCAATACTTCCTCTTATTACAGTAGTAAAAAAAAGTAAAAATTTATTAAATAATTACTAAAGTAATACGTAAAGTAAAAAGACTTTCAAAGTTTGTATATAAAAAAAAAATTTAAATTCTGTTTGTTTGTAAGTTTGTTTAAATAAATAAATAAATAAATAAGCAAAAACTAGAGTTTTATTGCCATATCACGCAGCCAACAACAACACAATCAAATATCAAACTACAATTGTAAACCAATTTTAGTTATTTTTTTTTTTTGTTTTTTTTATAAAGTTAAAAGTAAGTTACCATGGTAATACAATAAGTAGAGATCTAATTTAATGTCCTTCAACTAATTTTTTTGTTCTTTGTTTTTTTTTTTTCAAGTGAAAGACAAACTTTTAAAGAAATAAAACTAAGGTAAAGTAACATAAAATACTAGTGATTATAATGGAGCTTTTCAAAGTTCAATCTAATTTTAAAATAAAATATAAAAGGACTTTTTTTTTTTTTTTTTACATTCACTTGCAGCTTTAAGCGAAAATATTGTAATCATGACAAATTTTAGAAATTGATCTTCTTACGGAAATCTATATATTTTAAGGTCTCCTGTATAGAAAAAACAAAGTGATAGGTACTCGTATTTATGTATAAATGTAGCGTACTGTATGAAGTTTAAATAAAATTACTGCAGCCATATTAGAGAAAATCGTAAAAGAAATTAGGAAGAAAAAAAAATTCAGAAGTCTCACTCGGTTGATAGATTTTGCCCGAAACTTTCGTAGTCACAACTAGTCGGAATATCAAATTTAAACTTCCGGCTAATTTTCATTTTTGAAATATTTTATTCATACACGCATATACGCACACAGACACACATATTTACAGATTTCATTTCAATGTAGTTTACAGTGTAGTCCAAGAAGACAGTGTGTTTAATAAGCATGAAGTTTAACGCCACAAATCCCGCAGAACTCTTTCAAGTTTTTCTGGACTTTCTCTTACTCCTCTTAGTAGTGGATTTTGTGAAATATTGGGGCGTGTGTGCATTTTTTCTGGCCAACATAACTCACTCAAAAAAAAAATGGTCAAAGTTGCAGAAAGTATAAATTTGATCATCAGAGACATTTTCCGTGGTAGCCTGCTTTATTTTGTGGTCATCGACCGGTTTCGGACGTTCGCCTATGATGGCATCAGGATGTTTTTTGTCAAAACAGTGTGGTAACATAAACTTGCACGGAGCAAATTAACAATGATGGAATTGGTGATGGGCGTACGCCTGAAATCGGTCGATTACCGCAAAAAGAAGCCCCGGCTATCACGGAAAATATCTCTGATTTATAAATTATATCAAATAAGAGACAAATCGTAGGGAGCACAAACTTGGTATTCCGGTTAGAAACCACACGATTATCTTTGAACTTCGTATATTATCTACACACGTAAATACCTAACAGTTTTAATTTGACTTTGTTCGAGTAAAATTTCAAGTTAAACAAGGTTTCTTAATTTTATAACTGCATTAATTTAAATTAGATTAGAACACAAGGTGAGTCCCAGTCCCCCAGGCACTGCAGCCAATTAGGGGCTTACTGCGCCATCCCTGTAGGTCTAGTACAAGAAATCTCCTCTCTTCATGAGGCTGAGAGCATGGCCAACCGGCTCTCTGTGCTCTATTATCTCCTCTGCCTCAGCGTGCCAAAAGTCTTATAGCGCAGTTTAGCGGTTGCAACACAATCGAACGACAGGTGTGAGCCATTTTTCTTCTATTCCTGATATAGTCTACACAAAGGTTCTGAGCTAATCATCATCTGCCCGCTCCTCTTGTGTAGATATTTTTTGAAACTACCGTGCCCCATGAAAAATTCTGAGTCCCAGACTAAGCCTTCTTTCTACCAAAGCACAGGGTCTGTTCACTTCTATTCATGTACAGCTTTGACCATCATCATCTTGCAGTGTATAACTCTTGTATTTAATTTCCAGATTTTGCCATGCTCTCTTCAGAACCAATCCGTAAGAGATGCATGCAGTATTCCTTTAGACAGAGGTTCTAGACCACTGAACGGAGGAGAATTCTCCCAGTTCCTTGGCTTCTCCCAATTCTCTCCAGTTGGTTGGCTGTGTGTCTCAGAAAAGTAAATAAATTTGCAGAAATGTCGGTGAAAATTTGTCTGGCCGAATCTCAACATCCATTTTACAGCCTACTTCATTTTGTGGTCATCGACCGGTTTCGGGCATTCGCCCATCTTCAGGATGCGTTTGTCAGACTTGCACAGAGCAAATTTGTAGAGTTTATCAGTTAAATTTGCTCTGTACAAGTCTATGTTATCACACTGTTTTAACAATGATGGAATTTGATGATGGGCGTACGCCTGAAATCGGTCGATTACCACAAAATGAAGCAGGCTACCACGGAAAATGTCTCTGATGCTTTCCAGCTCTGCGGAACCAACCACCACAACATATATAAATTTGATGTTTCGTTTTAAGTTTTCCACCAAGAGGAGAGACCATATAATGAGGTTTTGGTCAAAATCAATTAGCCTGGAATACTGACACACAGTACTACTAAATACATTATTTAGTTTTTGCAATTTTTTTTCGAAAACAGATCCAACGATTTTCTCTAAAACTTGTTACACTAAAGTAAGCATATAATTGAACTAGAACTTTAATATGGAAACTTTTCGGAAAAATTAATTTTAGTGGTGTTTATGGAGGAAAGGATGACGTTATGTATTCCTCAATTGAAGTCCATTTTGTTGTGGTTGGTTCCACAGAGCTGGTAAGCATCAGAGATATTTTGAGTTATAGCCTGCTTCTTTTTGTGGTCATCGACCGGTTTCGGCAGGTAGCCCATCATCAAGATGTGTTTGTCAATCTATGTTATTACACTGTTTGACGAACGCATCCTGATAATGGGCGAACGCCCGAAACCGGTCGATGACCACAAAAAGAAGCAGGCTATCACGAAAATATTTCTGATGAAAGTCCGTTTTATTTAGTTTAGATTTTCCATTGACAAAACCTTGAAGAGAACTAAAACATCCAATAGAAATAATACGTTTGAAGAAAATTTTCCATTAATAACTATGTAAATTGCAATAGTGGCGTTCCAAGTGAACTATGATGCAATGAATTCAAGCAAATAATAATACACAGATAATGACTTAAACCATTAATGTATTATCTCTTTCTGTCTCTCTATAGGATCGAAGTTTTAGAACAATACTCCCCCTGCAAAATGTGTTCGAGCCAACTAATGTACACGACATAAAACATTTCAAATGACTGAGTGAACTAGTCATTATGTGGTGGTGCTGGGTAAGTAATGAAAGTATATTAAAGTTGTGTATACATATTATTCGTCCACTATATTTTTTCAAATTTTGTTGAACAAGATCATTTTTTTGTGGCCAGCAATTTTCTTTTATTTAAACAAAAACAAATATATATATATATCTGTCCCCCCCCCCCTAGCCCACAAGGAAAGAGGAGACTTTATGACATTTTGTGTCATGGTCAAAATGGACATTTTATATTTATTATTTCTTTTATGGTTTATTATTATTATTATTATTGTTATTATCATCAAACTTCATATCTCACCAGAGTTACACAAAAATCTTCATTAATATCATGTGACATTCACCTGAATATTTGATGACGATATTTTTTTAGTCAAAGTATCAAATCATTACTAAGATTTTATTCACTAAATATTTCGTAAATAGAAAATGGCATGAGATCTTCTTATTAGCCGAACTGGAAGATTGTTTACTTTTTCTTACTGCTCTAAGAAGACCAGGTAAAATGAGGGTCAAAAAGGGGCAAATAATTTCTTAAATCACCTCAATCAATTTTTTTTTTTTTTTTTTAATAAGTTTCAAATAAAAGTGATTGGCCTATTTAATACAGTTAATAATAACAAGTATAGGAGAAATATTGGAGAGAAGTTTTCCAGAGAATCGTGGAGGAGTAAAAACAATATGTATGGGATGAAAAGGTGATTGAAGCTGTTCAAAAGCCTGTAAGCTATGACATCTACCTGCGCCTGTGCCTATAATTACTGTTTAACACTTTTGTTGTGAAGAATTCCATGCCCCTAACTAAACTATCAGGGGCGCTTAAATTAATAATCTAGCCTCGGCAATAAATAAATCTATCCATTAATATATAAATATCTGAACTTTTATTATAAAATATTAATAATTTACTGATCACTATTAGTATTATTAACCGAAAGTTTATAGCTTAAAAAAATAAAAATAAAATTTATGAATATGCGGGCGTAATAAGAAACTATAAATTCAAACATAAATAGCCACATATATTGTGTGTATATTTCACATGTATATACATGCACACAGATTGTATACATATGTATATATACGACTATATATATATATGTTTAACTTCTGATTTAGTACTTTAGATATAAAGCCCCATTGGTTCGTGACTTAGCTTAAATGAGTTTTTACAAAAAATAAAAGAGAGTGTGATAGAGAGAGACAGAACAAAATAAAACGGCGCCTGTCGATATTTTTGTGTTTTAAACAGTGGGAAACTAATAATAATTATTATTTAAATATTTTTATAAACATTTCTTGCTATGACGCAATATGAACAAGTAAAAGTGTGACGCGTGAAAAATTCACACTACATCGCAATTCTCCAAAGGCCTCTGATTTTTTTTTTTTCCAAATTTCCATATTAATAGCTGACTGCACCATAGAGCTACGCCCCAATCATAGATTCTTTAGGTTTGCACATATACAGGGTGTCCCAAGGTATATGGATAACGACTTTTCTCGGAAACTAAGATAGCTAGAAAAAAACTAAAAAATACGTGTCCCCGTAGTTTTTTGTTAGGAAACCAAATTTAATTTGGAAATTCGTTTTGGCGCTTCGAGAAGTGAGATACAGGAACCAACTTCATGTTTTCAAATGGGGAGGTGTGGTTTTTATTTAAGAAATAGATTTCTCTATTTTTTTTGTAAGAAAAATTTACTTGAATGGTTTTTTTTCTTTGTGAGCGATATTTTACAAGTTATGAATGAAAAAACATGATTCCTATAAGAAATTTCAAAATGATATTATAACGGTTTTTTGATTGAATAAGAAGAAAAGTACTATTTTATTATAAATTTTACTCCTCATTAATTACAGATCTTGCTCGAACTGGCCCCACCATTAGAGATGCATACACATGCTTTTTCCTGCCAATTGTATCTTACGACCAAAGAAATACATCTCTAATGGTGGAGGCCAGTTCGAGCAAGATCTGTAATTAATGAGGAGTAAAATTTATAATAAAATAGTACTTTTTTCTTATTCAATCAAAAAACCGTTATAATATCATTTTGAAATTTCTTATAGGAATCATGTTTTCATTCATAACTTGTAAAATATCGCTCAAAGAAAAAAACCGTTCAAGTAAATTTTTCTTACAAAAAATAGAGGAATCTATTTCTTAAATAAAAACCACACCTCCCCATTTGAAAAAATGAAGTTGGTGCCTGTATCTCGCTTCTGGAAGCACCAAAACAAATTTGCAAATTAAATTTGGTTTTCTAACAAAAAAAAACTACGGGGACACGTATTTTTTAGTTTTTTTTCTAGATATCTTAGTTTCCAAGAAAAAGTCGTTATCCATATATACCTTGGGACACCCTGTATACATAGTTTAAGAAAACAAATTTATCTAATAGGAATGTTGTTCGGTTCAAATCATTCTAGCGACTGAATGGATAGAATTTAAAAATTGTAATTAAAACTGATAAGCATAATAGCATTAAATTAATTTAACAAATCCAGCAAAAAACATACATACAAATTACTCTTGACAGGAATACAATTAACGTAATTTTAAAATGAAGGCTCACTGTGGAAAGTACATGATAAATATCCTAGATCTTATCTGAAAAAGATATTTAAAAAATTCAAGAACATATTCTGTTAATCACACTTCCGGTTAATTGCTTTTCTTCAAATTTGGAATTCTATCAATGTATATTAATTTTATATAGATAATAAATATGATACATTGTACTGAAGTGAGTACTTTAAAGGAAAGCATAAACGCTACTGTTCCATCATCAGAACCCCCCCGAAAATCAATTTCAGGTACACGAAGTTTAAGGCGCAAATCGTTGGAACCGTTTTCGTGAAAATGGCGAAAAACTGAGAAAAAATAAGTAGTCGCATTTCCGGGTGATGGATTGTGCATGCTGACCCACACATACAGACTATTCGCGACATCCGCTTTTTATTTGAAACATTTTCCCGAGAAAATTGATTTTTGGGGGAGCGTTATGCTTTCCCGTAAAATACCATTTCAGTATAATATATGGTTTTTACCACCTACATAATATTTAATACTCGTTAGAAGAATTGCTGGAATTCCAAATGTGAAGAATAAGAGAAATACTTTTAATAGCCCGGCAGCTTATTTCCGCCTTACAAACTTAAATTCATAATAAATCACAACAAAAATGGTACATTGTTAATATTATTTATAAGATAAGTCAGGAATTTGTTGTCTGTTGCAGGATATTTGTGCTAGTTTCGTTTTCAGTCGTCGTCGGGCTGTCTTCTGTCCGTGATTGTAATCTGTTCCAGCTTCGGCAGTTAGTAGTTTTTCTAAAAATCTGTTTGCTGCCTTGTCTATATTAAGTCTTTAATTGTTGGCATGTTGAGTTCCCTGTGGATTTGCTCGTTACGTATGTATGAACCACTGTGCTCCCAAGGCGATGCTTAGGATTTTATTTTGGAAGGTTTATAATCTGTACATTGCAGTCTTCGCAGCCCCTATCCATACGGAACAGGCGTAAGTCAGTATAGGGCCGAGTACAGAGGTATAGAGAGTATCAGAGACATTTTCCGTGGTAGCCTCCTTCATTTTGTGATCATCGACCGGTTTCGGGCGTTCGCCCATCTTCAGGATGCGTTTTTCAGACAGTGTGACAACACAGACTTGCACAGAGCAAAGTTAGTTTTCGCACTCAGAGTGTGACGTGCTCTATGCAAGTCTGTGTTGTCAAACTGTCTGAAAAACGCATCCTGAAGATGGGCGAACGCCCGAAACCGGTCGATGACCACAAAATGAAGCAGGCTACCACGGAAAATGTCTCTGATGCTTTCCAGCTCTGCGGAACCAACCACCACAACAAGTATAAAGAGTAGTCTGGAGCATTGCGGTTTAAGTGGCGTCCGCCTGTTAATCAATGGATAAGGGTAAGGGCCTCTGTCTAAGGGTTTGATAGGCCTGTCTTAATTTTAATATTATGTGCGGAGTCCAAGAGAGTCTTGTGTCGAGCTGTAGACCAAGATATTTAAGTGTTTCGTCTGCTTCCTTCCACTGTATGTCATTTTTGTTAATTTTCAGTATTTTTGCTGCTTTTATTCATCTAAGAGTGAAAATGTTTGCCTTTGTCTTTTGTACGTTGATGTCTAGCTTCCCATTTGTGGAACGAGTCCGTTATCTATGGAGTCAACAAGGTTGCGATGTCTTGAAAAGGGGGAGAATGTCGTCTGCGTAAGTAGCCAGAACGGAGGTGATTGAATGTAGGTATGTCGCGTGTGTAAATTGTAAATAGGATAGGACAAAGAACCGATCCCTGAGGGACCCCGGCATTAATTTTTTTCGGCGAGTACTGAGGGTAGAATTTACTCTTACCTCAAATGTACGTCCGCTTAGAAATGAAGTCAATATTGCCTGTAAGTAAACTGGTGCTTGGATGTAGTCTAGTTTGTAGAGAAGTCCGGCGTGCCATACAGTGTCAAATCCAAATATGAAGAAAATCATTTAACCGGAAGTGGAATTTTACGGGACGGTTCTTGAGATATTTGGACTTTTCTCCAAAACGGTTACAACGATTTTTTTCAAACTTGGAATGCTTGCTGCATAGACAGAAACGTATCACTTTTATTTGAAAAAAAAGTTTTTTTTTTTGTTTTGCTGATATAGAATGCTCCACATAAGGTTGTTCAGATATACAAGTAAAAACCCTTACTACCATGTTTATGGTCAGCCCAACTAAACATTGTAACGTTGCAAATTTTAGAGAAAATTTCTCGATTAAATTGTATTAATTAGTGTAAGAGAAAGTTGTGGCGTTTCGTACCAGATTTTTTTTAGTCTGTAATTTTATTGTAGATATAGTTTTGCACTATTATGTACAATTGCATATAACACTGTACACGGGAACATGCTGTACTAGGTTGTACTAATGAGAAGAGCCAAAAGAAAAAAATTTAAAAAAAATATGTAACCCATTTTCGAAAATACCTGAAAGAGAAACCTGAAAATTAAAAAGAAAAGTTACACATCTGGTATTTGGATTTCAGGTAGGAACCTTTTGATGATACTTTTACGGAATATCAATTCTGAGCTTGGTGAGTGGCTAAAAACAACTGTTTCCGGTAGAAACTCAATTTTATTTTTTAATTAATACACTTACGGCTATAAAAGCAACCAAAACATCGTAAAATTTTTTTTTTTTTAGAAAGTATCATGGAGAAATCACTTTAAAAAATAAATATAAAAATAAAAAAAGTTATAATTTTGGAAAAAGCATTAGAAGATATCGCACACAAGTTATTTTATATTTTTGAATAAATAATATTAAAGAAATGAAAATAATAATAACAAAATAAAAAAAAAGATCGCATATTCATGTTTCAACCAACCGAACTACTAACTACCTATCTATATGGACAAATCTAGAGAGCGTTACAAAATCGATTACAATACGGTTCGTCAGTGCCCACCATTAAAGTCACTTCTTTCCTGTATACTTTTATTATAATACAAAATTTGTATCCATGTATATAGCAATAGCCTTGATATGTTCGATTCGTCATGAATAGGATTTACTTTCAATAGATGTACTCTTTTTCTTTTTTGCCTGCTTTAATAAAAAATCTCTGACTTTTTTTTTTATACTTTTATTTTCCTTTTTTTGGGGGGGGATATCGAGCTTATTTAGAATTACCAGAGAATCGATTGGTAGTGGCTCGATACATCGATGAATCCAATTAATTAGAACAATTTGATAATAACTCGTAAATATAAATTATCTTCCTCGGAGATAAACTTATTCAAGAAATTAACAATTTTTACTTTCTCTCACTCCTAGTGATCGTGTCAAACTTCTGAATTTTGAATTTTCACCGGAAATACAGGGTTTTAGGGTCCCTTGGTACAAAAAAAAAAAAAAAAAAAATGTTCCTTGTGTAATGTTTTTTAGTGTCTATGTCTCAACAGAATATATTAAATACGAAAAATTGCAGGAAGTTGGAACTTGATATTTTGTCTATTTATCACCGCATCTGACCCGAAGCTTTCGAGCGAAATCCATCAACCGAAAGTGCAATTTTACTGATTTTTTTTTTTCGTGATTTTTCCCGAAAACGGCTGCCAATAGAAACCGAAGTTTTGCCCATATTGCAATAAGCCCTTCTCTATCAAGGTTCATTGCTTTATTGACTTTCAAGATGTAACCTGTGACCTGAAAAGGCTCATTGCAATATGGGCGAAACGTCGAAATTTTTAGCAAATCAAGTGGCGCAGTCTCAACCCGGTAATTCAAGGATTTACCATCAGAGATATTTTCCTTGACAGCCTGCTTCTTTTTGTGGCGTTCGCCCATCATCCTGATGCTTTTTGTCAAACAGTGTGGCAACATAGACTAGCACAGAGCAAATTTAGTGGATACACTCAACTAAATCTATACTAATGTGTTTCAACTCAAGTATCAACTAAATTTGCTCTGTACAAGTCTGTGTTATCACAGTGTTTGACAAAAAGCATCCTGATAATAGGCGAACGCCGAAACCGTTCGATGACCACAAAAAGAAGCAGGTTATCACGGAAAATATCTCTGATGCTTTCGAGCTCTGCGAAACCAACCACAACAACTGCAGTGATTTACATTAAACTTCCCTTTTATTTGAACCATTTATCAATTGATTTTTTGACAGTTCTGAGGAAACAAGTAGCCCTTATACTTTCCTTCAAAATAACACTTCAGTATGATGTATGTGTCTACCAGCTGTATAATATTAATATACAGAAAGGAAGCTTTGCAAAACCATTTGAGTTTCCGGGTTGATATTGCGTCAGTGGTTTGTTAAAAATTTCGACATTTCGCCTATATTGCAATGAGCCTCTTCAGGTCACATGTTACATCGTGAATGTCAATAAAAGCAATGAACCTTGAAGGGCTTATCATCTTGAATGTCAATAAAGCAATGAACCTTGGTAGAGAAGGGCTTATTGCAATAGGGGCATAACATCGGTTTCTAGCAAATCACTGGCACGGCTCAACCCGGTAACTCAAATGTTTTTCATGATAATGGCCATACATAAAAAAATCATGAGAAGCATTGTTAGAATTCCAAATTTAAAGAAAATCGGCTTACCGGAAGTGCTACTTTACACTATAGGTTTTTGAGTTTTTTTTGAAAATTCTTTCGAAAATAGAAAATCAGATTTTCTTTAAACTACAAACTAGGAATTTTAGCCGCACAGATTTGGAATATAAAAAAAGAAATAGATTTGTAGATCGTTTTGCGGAATTCGCGGCGTAGGGAAATGTAGGGATGCGCTCTTTACTTTCCTACCTACTTGGGTTTGGTAAGTTGGTACTTGAGCCCCCACCATCTTTAAGACTTTGTACACCATTATCTATAATTCTCCTATTACACAATGTCTTCAGTAAAATTCTGCATTTGTTCAACTAAAACCAAGTACCCTAATGAGTGGGGGGGGGGCAGATGCCATGGAATGATGTAAGGACGTTATAATGAAAAACTTCAAGAAAATCGTAATATAAACAAATTAAATATTAAAATCACATTTTAATAAAACAAATGTACATTTCATATTTCGTAATCTTTATGGCGCTCTCGAAAAAAATATGATAAATGGTTCGTAATAATTTTATAATTTGTAACTGAGTATTATTATTACTTATTTTTAAAAAAATCGTGAAACTACAACTAATATTACAACCAATCATAATAAAGTAAAGAAATCAAGTTGATTTTTGTTTGACATCATCTTTCTTTCATTTACCCTCCTCCCTTCCCCTCACCACCACCCCATTTACCTTCCTCCCATTCCTAACAACCACTCATCACAATATCCTCAACCATCTTATAACCTTTCCTTTTATTTTGTTTTTAATATATATTACGTATTACTGACATTAAAATATTTCACTTCATTGAATAATCTTTTACATTTGACTCATAAATACTTAACATTAAGAAACTATTTATTACTTCAATCTCTTTTGTAATAAATTTTCAAATTCCATATTTGTCAAAATAAAATTGCCAATTTAAATTAATTGCAAGAGATAAGATCTAGAGATATTGAGTAAAAAAGAATATCTGATGTGAAACAATCACACGACTTTCTCTAATTCGCACTTTTACGGCAAATCGATTTTCTTTAAATTCGGAATTCCATCAATATTACGTAACGGATAAAATCATTATCATCTTGTACTGAAGTTAGTACTTTAAAGGAAAGCAAAACGTTACTGTTCCCTCCAAACACCCCGTTCCAAATTAATTTTCCCAGGTATTTATGTGTAAATAGTATACGAAGTTTATTAGAAAATCGTTGTAGCCGTTTGAAAAACTGAAAAAAAAGAAGAAATTTAGTAAAGACGCACTTCCGGTTTTAAGTTTTTGCCCCAAATCTTCGTGTGATAGTACCCAGCAATTTATACATTTTAATTACATTGCTTGAACCTTATTAAGTTCGGACTAAATTGGCTGTTGTTGGTAGCCATAATTTTATCAGAGTATTTAAATAGATAATTTTAAATAGAACTTTTATTTTATGGTTAATATTTGAACCGGATATTAATTATTATGTGTGGGTAATACAGGAAGTAACTAACAGCTGTGATGCCAAGTAACAACTGTAAAAATCATGATGATAATGGTTTTTTTTTTTAAACCCTCACAACAAAAAGACTACTGTTCTAACGAGGTGGGCGCATGCGTAGTGTCATTGTGTTGAATGTCATATTGAAGGTCATGAAGGTCACTTGCCCATGCACGTACACAAAGATATGTGTTTCTTCTTAATACATGACTAATACCAAAGTCCTTGTTGTATAACGAGCTATATATTTTATTGAAAATAAAAGATATATGAGTCTATTATTAAGTTCATTTAATCCCGGATACTTGGTGTAGGTGGGGAACAAAGGAAATTCCCAATTTAATCATAATGTAATTGTGCTATTTTTATCTTTAGCTTAATTAATTACTTCCGGTTTTACAAATAAAGATTAAAAATATGACACTTACACGATTTCTCTTACAGCAATTTACACAGTTACAAAATTTCTTCTAAGTTATAATTCTTTTATATTTAATTTGTCTTCAAGGGCATATCAATCTTAAAAACTTAAAACCACTTGACCTGACCCCTCCAACAACCCCCCCCCCATAAATAACTTTCTCAGAATAAAGTTTCTAACAAAAGTAATAGGAAAAAACTTCAAATCGCCAAAGCAGTTTTCGTGAAAACACGAAAAAAATCTAACATCCATTCGATAAAGTGTTTACATCCGGTAGTGGAATTTTAACGGATAACTTACTGTTGGATTTAGGCACAATAAACCTCTCTCTACTGGCTACAGTGACTGGGATTATGACCCACTCCATTTTCAATCTACTTTCCAATAGTATGATGATACCTAAACGAATTTTCCGTGCTTTTTCGTTTTTGAGCTATGCTGTATAGTATCCGGAGACCATTTTTTTGGGATTCAGGGGACCTCAAAACGTGTAGTTCCGGTAAAAACTCCATATAGAAACTCTGATAGGATCAGGATACTACCTCTTTACCAGGAGTAAGAGAAATTAAAAATAGTAAAAGTTCAAGAATGAATACTATTATCCCTACTATTATTTTATCGATAGATTTTTCATTGTCAATGATGATTAAGATAATATCTCGCAGAAATTAATATAAATAATTTGGTAAAATTTGAAATATTCGGACTATAGATCTGTGATTGGAGCTTGAATTATATTTGTATATAACAGTGAACCACATATTTATAAAAAATGTTTCTAGAGTTAGGGGCGACTCTAGGAAAGAAAATGCACTTATATTACCGATGGGCTCACTTTGCTCCCTCCCCCATCAGGCTTGTAACATTAAAAACTACCAGGAGTGAAACAAGAGAAATCTCCAATCACTGATTCGGCACGCAATTACAAGCCCCAAATTTTTGGAATCGCTTACGGGCTACTCACACTTCCCCAAGTACGTGATATCGTCTTTCGTTCTTTTTCTTTTTGGCCACATTTTCTACACTGTGGATCGAGAATGAGACCCATACCATGTAGATGCTTCTTTAAGAGGCAAAGCCCTGTCTGTGGCCAATGCAGTGGTGCCTTTTCTGCTACATTTTTCACCTTTAAAGTGTATGTTTTCATGTGAGCCATTTTTCAATAGCACCATTGGCAGTTTTGGCTCAGAAACAATGAGCGATAGTGAGGCGTGCTCTTTTGTCAGTCTGTCTAACAAAAGACCTCTTCGATTAGCTTCTTAGTTTATATTATTTAAAGCAAAATTGTTTTAGCCGTTTTTGAAAATATAATGGAATAAAAACAGAAAAAAAACTTAAGACATTTCTTATAAATGAATTTTGGCCGTTATTCTTCAGTTATTCACTAGAAATCCATATTCTGATGCCCCATGAGTACGAAACAAGGTTTTAGTGAATAGCATGTAAGTATGGCGTGTGTTGAACAAAATGAATAAACTATGAAAATTATGATTCACATAGCCATTCAAATTTTGCAAATAGACATTTGCACTTAGTAACTTAACAATTAGTATCGAAAAACCAAATTATGTCCAAATATTATGTAATAGCTTTGAAGCAATTGTTGTTCAAACATATAGACAAAACTGGAGACAATTTCATTTTAATTTTACCATTACAAAATGGTCGATATTATTACTATATTAAAACATAATATGACATACTATTTTATTAATAATTATTATTTTTTTTTTTTAGTATATAAAAGATATAAAATCTTTATTACAATCTCTTTCAATTTATTCAAGGTTTTTATTTTTTATTTTAAGTTTATTTTATTCAATACCATAGTGAATTTAAAATAATTGCTCCTTTGAACAATATAACTCAAAACAAAATAATTAATACATTTTTGATTATGTTGCAGAAATAATAAGCTATATTTGTGTTATTATTTTATAAAATAACCTTGAAATAAAATTATTTTTATTGTTTTTTATTATGTCATTGTGATGGGATTTAATTTTTTTTAATAATTTTTTTTTTCTTTATTGTCTGTTGGGAGGGTCCAAGCCTTACGCTATCCAAAGCCCTACTGGGCTCATATAGCTACCCCAAAGATCGGAGAGCCTAAGCATTGCTTAATGCATAGAAAGATCGGAGCTTAATGCATTGCTGGCCTCCGGACAGTATTCTCTCATTACAGATAAACACTGTCCATCAACGTAAAGTATGCTGTAAGAGGCTCCTAGGAAGAAAATTTCTAAGGGTAGCAGCTGGATTTGAACCTGGGACCTCCGCGTTGCTAGTCCAGCACGCTACCACTGAGCTAATCCCTTCCCCTTTTTTAAATAATAATTATTAATTATTTCAATTGTAGAGCAGCTCTATATGTTAATTTGGGATATATGGCAAAGTGAAAGGATGCCAGGCTAATGGGGTAAGGCAATCTTATGCCAATTTACAAAAAGGGAGACAAGGCAGAATGCAAAAATTATAGAGGAATAGCCCTGCTCTCGGTGATATATAAGATATTGTCAATAGCCATCCATAAACGATTGGTGACATGGGCAGAAAATACTCTCGGGGAATACCAATGTGGTTGTCGACCGGGAAGGTCAACCACCGATCATATATTTTCATATAGGCAGATCCTAGAGAAGTCCTATGAGTTCAATTTGAATCTACACCATCTGTTTGTAGACTATAAACAAGCGTACGACAGTGTGAACAGAAAGGAAGCTTTGGCCGATTTAAGAGCACTTGGGGTTCCAGGAAAGTTAATCAGGCTAATTGGTGTGATGTGGCATAACACGAGCTACCAAGTTATGGCACAATAACTTGCAAATACATTGTCGGAGAATTTCACAGTAAATGCGGGCTTGAGGCAAGGAGACCCTCTATCATGTGTAATTTTTAATCTCTGCTTGGAAAGGGCGATAAGGGCCATCAGAACAAATCCCGGCGGCACTATCTATAACAGGCTAACTCAGCACATGGCATACGCGGACGACGTACTGATTATTGGGAGATCAATAGCGGCATTGAGACTGGAAGCTAAACGTTCTGCGTTTCAGGCACTTATCTCGCAAGGCGAAAATTTTGGCATACAAAACTATTATTAGGCCAACGGTTACATATGCTAGCGAAGCCTGGGTGATGAGCAAAGAAAGTGAAAAGATTCTCGGGGTTTGGGAAAGAAAAGTTTTAAGAAAAATATTCGGCCCAAGATGTGTAAATGGATGTGTGCGGAAAACACGAAAGAATGAAGAGTTAAAGCAGCTATTTGGTAAGCCGGATATAGTTGCTCATATAAAGAAAGGAAGATTAAGATGGTTGGGCCAATACCTCAAAATAGGCTGCCGAGAAAACTTTTGTATGGAAAGCCTGCAGGATCGAGGATACGAAGGCGTCCTCGGCTTCGGTGGTTGGACGATGTAGAGGAAGATCTGCGTCGGGCTGGTGCAAGAAGATGGCGCACCAAGGCCGAAGATCGACAGGAATGGGAAAAACTTATTGAGGAGGTCCAGGTCCTACTCAGAGGGCTGTCGCACCGTTTAGTAAGTAAGTAAGTAATTATTTCAATATTGAACTTTTATTTTTACAGATTAGTCATTCACACCATCATCTCTGAATGACCATCCTAAGATACAACAAATTACGCCCATAATGAATAATATTCTAGCTATTTATGTAGAAATTTTATACAAGTTTTCTTTAAACTTAACGAAATTTTTATTTAATTGCCCCAAGATTAGAAGCGATACAAGTTGGTTAATAATTATTCAGCACATTAAAATCAACTTTTCCGGTCAAAAAAATGCGCCAAATAAAAGTGAGACAGGGTTATTATTATATCTGTGCAGTTAGCATTTTTTTTAAAATAAAATCATTGAAACTGTTTTTGAGAACATTTCAAAAAAAAACCTTAGTGCTTTATCTGTTGTGTCGAACATTACGATTAACCGATTTTTGTCCAATCTAAAATTCTATCAATACTTCTCTAATATTCTAGGAGAGGGGTGGGATTATTTATTATGCATCCACTAAAGTTCTATTTTAATTTATTAAAATATTCTATCATTGAAATAATATTAGAATAAAATATTTTGCCAAAATTCCGTGTTTAAAGAAAATCACTTTACCGGAAGTGCGTTTTTTTGACTGAACACGTGTTATTTTGAGTCTTTTATATTTTTGTCCACAAAAACATCGACGAATTTCATAAAACTTTTTATACTAAATATACATTCAGAGAGGCCCCTATCCTACTTCCTGTTGGAATGTTTTTCCGAGAAAAATCACAGAGTAGGGGGGAGAGAGGTTATGCTTTGCTAAAAAAAAAAGTAAAAAAATACTTTTATAAGATTTAGATTCTCCCATTCACGTAAATTCATGATATAACTAACCCCTTGTACGATGGTACAAAATGAAGAACAGTATAAACAGCATTTTAGAGTAAAGCTTGAAGTCACAGTTAAACTTCATATTTTGGACACCCTAGCGGTAACTATATGAAATAACTTCCGTTTTCTCAGCCATGCTATTGGCGCTAAAAATCTTTTTCCTCTCGTAGAACAATACGTTAACAATATAATATATCCTGTTGGCAGACAGCAAAATAGCAAGAGATAGTATAAATATCTTTTACCTTATAACTTAATTAATAATTATCTATTATATAATTACGTGTACATGTCATTTTTATTTAAAAAACAAAAAAAAAAACAGAAATAATTGGAAACCTTCTTGTTTATTTCAATTAATATAACCTTCACAAAATCATAACCATAGAAAACATATGATAAAAGCAAAATAGTATTAATAAATAAATTAAAAAGAAACAGCTGTGATATCTCTTTTCTATTTTTATTTTATTTTATTTTATTTATATTTTTGTTAACATTGATGCCATCATTTTTTTTTTTTTCTATTATTTTTCTTTATTTTTACTGAAGTTAACCTTCAATGTTTGCTCTCTACTGTGACCAAAACGATTAACCTAATTTCTTTATAAAACATACATTGTATATGAGCGAGCAAATTTATCGTCATTGAAAAAGCGTTCACGGAAAATATATATATATAATCTCATTTTATATTATGATATCTGGTTTTTCATTAACACAAGGTTTTCTTTATTTGTTTTTTATAAAACCTTGGATTAGATTTGATTTTATTAAATGTATGAATGAATTATAGGGATATTGTAACTAATTAGGGAATTATTGGTTTATATAGAATTTTTAAAGAAACGCAAATTTGAGTTTTCAGCTGCCCTGATAATTAAAAATAATGTTTTTGATGAATGGTCTATATAATTAATTAGCTGTTGTATGACGTCATTAAGTAGTTTTGCACAATTTTCTCTGAAAAGGAAAAATTTTTCCCGGACTTCACATTATTAGCTATACACATTAAAGGGGCCATACCACGTTTTACATATATGAAACCATTTGTTCAGGAAAATTGATTTTTCCATTCTACCATTTACATAAAGTAAAGTAATGCCTACTTGTCAAGCAGGCTTAATGTCCAATTACTAAAAATTAGGTGTCGTGGACGGGGGCGGAAGCGCCTACTTTACCACTAATATTTTTTGAACGAATATAAAATTAGCCGTACGCGGGACTAGAACCCCGGGGGAGCTCCCATTTACAAGTCCATGCTCATAACCACTACACCAGCCAAAAAAAAAGAAACTTGTTGAAATGAGTAAATGCAAATACATAAAAACCTATCAATTATATTTCGAGCGTTTTGTTTAGAATGGATTTTGGAGGAACTGAGACGCTACCTCTAAATTCCTTGTATGTCGTGAGGAAAATGGATGTAGGATGTTTGTAGAGGAAGAGGTTATATATATAGCCAAATCCATTGCAAACGTTAGGATTTATTGTGACTTCCTGAGTCTGTGTTTGGACATGGAATGCCCTATGTGCATTGGCCAATAGAGGTATTTGTGAATGTTGGAAATGTAACTATTGCTCGAGTTGTTAGGATGCCTGAGTCAGATCCTTGAAGAAGTGACTTAGCCTAACATAAAAACGTAAAAGGTTTCAGGAGGAAAAATTAACTTCTCGAAACTGGACAATACGATTGCGAGATATTGCAGTAATGCCAATTTATCCAACATAATACTCGTATTATCATAAATACATTAATAAATTTTCAATTTATTACACCCAATTATCAGAGGATCTCTTAATGAACAGTGTGGAACGAAGATGATTCTGATTAAACAGCCCAGATTGACGGTTTCTGATGATAGATAGATGGCTATCGAATCATGCTCAAACACAAATCACTTCTATTAACACTTGCAATCTGTTCTATAATTTGGCTTTAGCAAGATAATGTATTTAATAATATTTATTCAAAATTAAAATTATAAACCTAGAGGAAAGAATCGCCTACGCAAGAAGAATCACCGATGAGGTATCAACATCCAAAACAAGAACGAAAATATGTTGCATACTGCCACAGATGAGAACCTGTGTTCTGCAGAGACATAGATAAAAGAATCCAAAACAAAGTCCTATCTTACCAAAATGGACTTTTGGTGGAGGTCCGCAAGGATTTTCGAACGCAATAAAATAAAGAACAAGAAAATAAGATACAAAAAATGGACGTTCAGAGAAATGCAAAACAAACCATGCAAACTAAGTGAACAGAATGATGATTTGGACACGTAAAATTAATGAGCCAAGAGACACTCTCGCGAAGGGAGGTTTCTAGAACAAAAGGAAAAGAGGGAAGATCCGTATCTTCCGTGATCTTCTTCTCATTAATTTACGTGTTCACTTACTTTTCATGGTTTGAATTTCATTTTTCTGGATGTCCAATTTTTTTTATCTCATTTTCTTGTTTCTTACTTTATTGTGTTCGAAAACTCTTGCGGACCTCCTCCAAAAGCCATTTTGGTAGATAGGACTTTGTTTTAGATTCTTTTATCTATGTCTCTGCACAACACAGGCCTGCAAAGAAGCAGGCTATCACGGAAAATATCTCTGATGCTTTCCAGCTCTGCGGAACCAACCACAACAACTATAGTTCCTTTCAATCATGGTATAGTGGAACAAAGTAAGGACATAGAGTGAGAGAGCAGGACGCTCTTGGCAGACCGGAATGGAGAAAAATTTATAGAGATTTTTAGTTTCTGATGCAATTTATTTAGAAATCATCTTCGACAGTGAGGAGATAATTGTGAGTGAGGGCGCAGAAATTTAAGCGGATATGATTCTATACAATTTTTAGTCTCTCTTACTCCAGAGTGTCAAATTTCAGAAACTGAATTTTTCCACGAAATACATGTTTCTCTTCTAGGCGTAGGTCCATATCAGATTTTCAAATTTATGCACGCGAGTATGTTTTGTGTGTAATCAGTATAAAAAAAGAAAAAAAAAAATCAAAAAAGGAAAATCCGTATCGTTGACGTACTTTTTGTTCCTTGACAGAGTTCGAATGAATAAGGTCGGATGCGGTAGAATTTCTCAGCCTTATTTTTCACTAGGTTCAAAGATTGAGTGCACAGATTTTTTGGGAGGGGCGAGCGTTTCCTGGAGTAACAGTCCATTCTTCTAAAAAATACTTCGCTTTTTCAGTATGCCGACTCCTTGTTTCTAATATAACATGACCTTCTAAGTTGCTATTAGGTCAGATTTTTAGAGAGATTATGGGGGGTCAGTGTCAGTGAAGGTTAAATTTAAAAGTTCAAAAGCTTTGTTGATTTTGACATGGGCGCTTCACATAAGTACGCTCAGATGTATAAGTATTAACCCTATCACCTTTTCTTTATGGTCAGCCCAACTAAACACTGAAACACTGTAATTTAAAAGAAAATTTGTTAATTAAATTTTGTATGAATTGGAACAGGAGAAAGTTGTGTAATTCACACCAGATTTTTGGTTAAGTACAAACATGTCCCGGGACTTATTGGCGTAAAAAAGTGACAGTTGTGCAAGGTAAACTGAACAACACTAATAATAACACGATTATAATGGGTTCGCTTTCAACGAGACGATTTATCTATTTGTAAATAAATAACATAAAAGTCCTCATAAATAATACATATTATTTAAATTTTCACTACATTATAAAATAACATAAATTTGAATTGAATTGGATTATAAATTATTATAACAATGATATTTTTGTGTTTAATTGAACAAAAAATACATAAATTTCAATGTAAGTAAACAAGTAAACTTTTTAAAAAGAATGGGAATATAACAAATAAACAGAAATTGAGAGAGCTAGTTTTGTATTATATAGTCATTGTTCGTATTATTATTATTTTTATTAATATAAAAAGAACACAATTCTATTATATATTTTATATACTTTTGTTAACAATAAACCTTCATTGTTTGTTTTGGAAATTTTTGTTTTCTTTTATAAAATTTATTTTATATTATTTTATAAATAAAATAAGGTCATTAAAATAAAGGACAGAGTTCGTCATCATAACCTTGTAATCATAACCATTGTCGGGAGTTTTCATTTAATTTCAATAATAATAATAATAAAACAGGTGTCATTTATTATAATTACTATTACTGCTTACTCTAAAATGAAGTACAGCAATTATGACAAATTTTCAAATACAGTAATATCTGAGTGTAAACAAAATAACTCAAAAGGAAAAACATGAACTTATTTTGGATAACTGTGATTTTATCCGTGTTAGCATGCTTCTTTTAATTCCAATCGGATTTTCCTTTGATCATCGGAGTGTTTCGTCCAAGAAGATAGTTTACACAAGCGGTTGGTTTCCAACCGGAAGTCCCAAGAATATTTCATCAGGAGGCCGCAGGTGACAATCGCGCGTAAATGGAAGCGGCTGAGGGAGACCACGACGTGATACTTTTTTTTGGGAGGGAATGGAAAAAAGCAAAAAATCGACTTTCCATTGACACTAACTTCTTAGTAATAAACGAACCTTAACTATATAAAAAAAAAATCTGGTGTATAATACTCATACAATCTTCTTCTTACACTAATTATACAATTTAATCAAGAAATTTGCATTAAATTGCAGCGTTACGATGTTTAGTTGAGCTGACCATAAAAATGGATACGTGTATATCTATCTGCAGCAAGCATTTATTCCCAAATTTAAAGAAAGTCGTTATAACCGTTTTGGAATACCAATCACTACTTCTAATGAATTAATATTATGTAGGTAGTAAAAATCATATATTATACTGATGTGGTACTTAATTAAAAAGCGTAATACTACTATTACCCCCACCTGAACCCCCAAAAAATCAGTTTCCCGGAAATTAAAGAAATTCATTATTGGCTTTATCAAGAAAATCTCGGAAAGCTGCAAAAATCTATTCAGAAAAATACCATTGACGGATTTTTCGTCAATATATTTTCAAGAAAATCATCAAATAATGCAAAATGAATAACATCCACAGGGGATTTTATACGTTCCTAGCAAATTTTTGCTGTGCCTCACCGGTTTCGGATCCTCATCCATCAACAGAGTAAGGCTATCAAATTTCCAGTAGAGAAAGATAAAGTGCAAGTCAACTCTCTATTACACGAATTTGAAAGCCTTACACTGACGATGAATGAGAAACCGAAACCGGTACAAGTACAACATAATTATGCATATTACGAAGTATAAAATACCGGATATCATACAGCATTTTGGAACCATCCATGTATTGACAAAATCTAATAAAATACTACTTCCGGATTAGAAATTATCACTTAAAAGTTACGAAATCTTCTAGTGTACTTTCCAAACAGAACATCAAATATGGACGACATACACCCAGAATCACACATTTTCTAAAACCTTTTAAAAAATTGATTCGACTATTTTTTACTTACACTCATGGCACTAAAAAAAACGCTAAGAAAAATCTAACACTAACTAAAATGTTTCTTACCAGGACCAAAAGGAAATCAATAATTTATGAAATGCAAAAACTGTCTCCTTTCAATTATGAGTTGTTTGCTTAGTAATTTGAAAAATATTATATATTATTGTTGTTACTTGATTATATGTAGGCGATGTCGACCTCTTACATCGATTGTTTGTTGTTTTTTTTTTCTTTTTGTAAGCAATAAATTTTAAAATGTACGTGAATAGTAAAATATATTTTATTGATCTCTCTTGTATTTTTTTTTTATTATTTATTTATTTTATATTTTTCTCAATTTCTTGTAATCATTCATTAGGTGTCATTTAAATGTGACATAAATAACCTTTTCTGTCGATCTATTATGTACCGTCTATTGGGAAGGTTTCATTCATTGTTTTATATGTGACATGAAATAATAATAAAAAAAAAAAAAGAAGAATTTCTTATTTTTTTTTTTTTGTTTTGTTTTATGGAAATGTTTTGAATACTGTATTATTCCATAAATAATAGGTTATGTGTTTATGATTATATTGAATTTAATCAGCTGTTTTATGGTTATTAGTGGACATAATTAAAAATTTTAAATAGCTGTTTGAGATTCCAAATATTATGAGTTTATAACCTGAAATGGAAGGTTTCACCGAAAATGGACCAACAACCGGAAGTAATAATTAATGTTATCACTTTTTAAAGATCTTTTTATTTTAATTTGAAAATTGATTTTTTTTAAGCAATAAAAAAAAAAAAATTGAAAATTAATTACTTACATTTTTATTTTTTAAATCGTTGAAATTAAATAATAAAATCTGAAGTAGCACAATATAAAATGACACGGGACAAGGTGTGAAGAAATTTTTGCTTTAATCTATCTCTGTCGAGTTGTGTAGTTCACTAATTTGTTTGGAAACAGTAAAACTGAATTTTATATGCACACACGAATTTTTTTTTTCTTTAAACTATTTTTCCTCTCCCGTCCCACCGTCAAGAAATTATAAATAAAATAGTTAAACAAAAAAATAAAACAAAAAAAATCTCCTTACAACAAGTTGTCAAGCTGAAAGTCGGTAATGTACTAAAAGTTCTTGTCCCTCTTGGTTAACCAATACACATGCACAGCACACAACACAACACAACTTTTACACACGACACAAGTGTTTTGTATTAAACTCTCTGGTGGCCTCTGGAGTTTTGCCTAGAGCCGCGCGCGCACTCACAGGAGAACGGGGCGCCCCCTTGTGTACATTTTCAGTAAGAGAGAGAGAGAAAGAGCGAGTGTCCAAGGGCTTCTCTTTGATTGAGAATTTTGTTTTGTTTGTCTATTTTTCTTTCATTCTTTTTTTTTTTTTATTATTATTTCAATTTTAATTTTCTTATTATCCTTCATTACCTTTACAAAGAGGAGAGAAGAGATTGAGAGAGAGAAACAACACTTAACCATACATGACCTTGGTAAACTTCCGGAGTATTCATTTCCCCGCCTAATCACCCCTACTACAGTGAAAAAAATAAATTAAAAGGGAACCTCTTCCCCTCTTATTAACCGCTTCTCGCGATTTGTTGTATACTTCAAATAAGTTTGATAGACAAGGGTATATACAATAGACACGATCACACATACAAAGGTGTTCAGATTGTATAAGAAGGTGGGAGGCCTGTTTTATTGGAATCCTACCTTCCGGACCGTGGCATACATCCAGATTTCAAGGTTACCCGGCTATTTATTTATTATTTTTTGAACGGTACTATTGCTACTATTGAATGACTTTGTCTACCCCTCCACCCAGCGTTACTTTTAGATTATTTTTATTGATATATAAATCTATCTATCTATCTGTATGCCCTTCGTATTATTTGAAAGGTGGAAGTGATTTTTTTTACTCTTTTTTTTTCTTTTTTTAAGACGGTGCAATATTTAATAAAGTATGAAGAGAAAACGTGACACCGATCACGTCTTTGTAAGGCTCTCTCTTTGTTTTATTTAAAACATTTTCCTATAATGTCCATATATGTTTCACTTGTTTTTCTGAGTTGAAAAAAGTCGACTTTTTCTTATTGCAATTCTAAAGTATCTACTTACTTACTTACTTACTGGTATCTCCAGGGACCAAGGCCTCCTCAATTAGAGAATTCTAGTCACTCCTGTTCAACGCTCTCAACCTCCTCTTCACCCCCATCTGCCTCAGGTCCTCTTCCACGTCGTCAAGCCATCTTTTTCTCGGTCTCCCTGTTTTCCTTCTTCCTCCAGGTTTCCCACAATAAGTCGACGTGGAAGTCTCTCTGCCGGCATCCTTTCAACGTGACCCAGCCATCGGAGCCTACTTTTCTTTATGAAGGTCATCAAGTCAACGTCCCTATAAAGATCTCGGAAGCTCTTGGTTCCTTCTTATTCACCATGCTCCGTTTTCGCATATTGGGCCATATATGGCTCTCAGGATTTTGCGTTCCCAGACATTAAGTCTGGCTCGCTATCCTTAGTCAGAACCCAAGTCTCACTTCCGTACGCTACCACGGGTCTAATAATGCTCTTATAAATGATAGCCTTTGTCTCGAGAGAGAAGGACCTGAACTTTAGCGGGTTTCTTAAGGCATAGAAACATCTGCTACCAGCTGCTAGCCTTGCCTTGATGTCTTCTTTTACATCATTATTATTTGTAATCCAGGCTCCCAGATATTTAAAGAGGCTTTCCACCTTAAAGGAATGACCTCCCGTTAGGAACATCGGCTCCAACTCTTGTGGATTTCTGGAGGAATTCATGAAAACTGTTTTGTTATCGTTTATGCGGAGGCCCAAGGACCTGGCTGCTTCCTCGAATTCTTGGAGAGCACCTGATAAAGAATTCGTGCTCCTGGCAACAAGGTGGACATCATCGGCATATGCCATATGTTGTGTAAGCCTATTATAAATGGTTCCGTTTGCGTTCGTTCTAATAGCTCTTGCAGCCAATTCTAATGCCATGTTAAATAGGATTGGCGATAGTGGATCTCCTTATCTCAACCCATTTGTTACCGTGAACTCCTCTGATAAATAGCGGTAAAAAGACACTTTGCATTTGCTGCCTGAAAGTGTCATCCTTGTCGACCTGACTAACTTTTGAGGTATTCCCAGTCTTATAATCGTTTTGAGGAGCATTTTCCCTATCCACACTACCATACGCCTGTTTAAAATCAATGAACAAATGGAATAAGTCCACATCATATTCATAAGACTTTTCTAACATGATTACAAAACCTCAGAGAAAGTATCTACTACTGGGAGAGGAGGGAAATTTTTTTTAAAAGTCATCATTTTACACTGTCACTCATTGCTGTAATACGATCGTAAATTGTCAAATTTTCGAAAATGAGTTTTCATTGAAAATACACTTTTTTAAGTCCTCCTTATTTTTCGTAAGAAACTGATCTCGGTTTTTGTGTGTGGTGGTCAGCTATAACACAAACATGGAAATGGGTAGGAAGCTGAAACGTATTATTATCACAGGAAGTGGTAATAAAGTTTCGACTGGATGAATCGAACTTTTCTTTGAAACTTTTTTGCCGCGAAAAAATTTATTTAAGGGGTAGATGACATGAGGAGTTTCCTTTAAAGTGTCATTTCAATATATTATTATACGATACTAACTTCTACATAATATTAATAAGAATTTAATTCGTGTTATGAAGAAAATCAGTTTACTGGGAAGTACGAACTTTATAAAAGTATAATTCGAATGCACACATATACATTATTTTCAGTTATATGTTAAATTTGTAACTCTTATAAATAAATTATAAATCAAAAAACAAAACTATGTTTGACCGTGAGTTACTCATACCATGTTTTTTGAAAGCTTCATAAGATTTCCTCCACATATGGTGTGATGAGAGTAAATTTGAGCAAATTATACTCAATGAATGCTGTTGTTTTTTGTTTTTTTAATAAATCGAGTTAATTTTAAAGAAATCTAGTGTCTGAAAAATGGATTTTCTCAGTGAGAAATAGGTGCTGCAACAACACAATTATCGAAAGTTGCGAAAAAACTGAAATTGAAAAAACAAATTGATCAAAATTATCTTTAGAAACTGGTATTACGCATGACCAAGATGATTTAGAAGCTGTAATGAATAAAATCAAATGGATACAATACTGAATATTTATGTATAGAGTGTCCATTTAATGTTGTCCATCTTAAATGAAATTATCAAAGAGTTGATATTTTTTTTTTATTTAAAATATCAAAATCTTGGGCAGTCTTCAGCTCTTATTGACAATAAATGACTTAATAATTCAAAGGCCCAGTTATACGGAATATTAGGACAATCTATATGCCTAATGAGTGCATTATAGGTGCATTTAAATAGGCTGCCAGCGGGCAGATAAAGCTTTCTTAGCCAGAAACGTTATATTCTTCTTTAAATTTTTCTATATTTTAGCTAAAGCTGATCAGTTTCCAGTCTCACAAAACAGACCGGGGTACTACGAGGAAAATATTTAAAAAAATATGTTTCAAAAACCCCCATGTGCACCCACCCATTCAACAAAAATTAGAATAATATATACCCCGAATTTTCTACAGAATATAATAAGATCTAAGTTAAATTAAATACACACATTCAACTCTTCCAGTAAGTAGCTAACTTATTTAATGTATAAATTATTCAATTAATTGTTTGTAGGAGATCTCGAGGAGCGGACAATAAAAATACACTTTTCTAAGATTACCCGACGTTTTGATAAATTTATTGTCTTCTTCAGGAATCTGTATAAAAAAGAAATAATGAAGAATACTATTGAGAAAAATATTAAATAATATTAGAAAACAAAAAGTTTTTAGATTACTTACAAAAATAAAAAGCGATTAACAAGGATTACACATAATTTTCATATTTATTTATTTATTTATTTGTAAAAACTGTTTTAACCTTACCGGTATACAGAGGGAGATGGACCTCTAAAATACAAAAGAAAAGAGATAGTGAGCAAAAAAAAAAACTTGCATAAAGTATAGCAAAAAACAAATAAAAATACTTTTAGTAAATAAATATAACTAATTCTTGCTGAGAAACTATAACAAACACTAAAAATAATAAATAAAAAAAACTATAAATGAGTAAGGTAGGTAAACTTAAGTAACTATATACTCAACAACAAAAGGTAGAAAATAAATACATAATGAGAGTAAAAGAAGTTAAAAATAAATTCGAATAAAAGAACAAAGAAAGTGGATTCACATGTGCAAAAATAAACCAAATAAATAATAGTAATAAATGAGCAAAAAATACTTCAATGACTGTAATGAGAAACAGAAAAATGGATTCCTCCTGGTAAAAAAATAATAAAAAATAAAATAAAATACTAATCCTCCTGGTAAATAATAATAATAATAAATAAGATAAATAAATACAACATAATAACTTAATAAAACAAAAATAATAATAATAAATAAATACATAGACAATATGGAAAATTAAAAAAAAAAATAAAGAAAAATATAAAAAACAAACACAGAATAAGTATAACTTCAAATACAGGTACAAATTAATAAAAAATGTCATAATTTTCATAATAAAAACACACTAAACAATAAATAAAACAAAAAATCTAAACAAAACTTGCAGAAAAGGGTTACTTGAAATGTAATATTGAAATTTTCATTCCAAATGACGGGAAGTAGTAGATGTACAGGTTATTTAAAAGTTAATATTGATGTCCGATAACTTCAAAAAAGTGTATTTTTATTGACCGCTCCTCGTGATCTTCTGCAACGGTCTAGAATCCTTAATAATCTTTCATCAATTAAATTACTTTAATTTTTCGTTAATCATTAAATCTGTCCATATTAATTTTGTCCAGAACTAGATGAACCCTAACTTTAACTTTTTTTTAATGGTTTTGGAAGGGAATCAATCACAGCATAACTTTACACTACTATAAAACCAATAAGAAATATGAGGTGGTATCTCTTATCAGTTACAACTTATATATCATATTGAGGCAAACGAAAACATTTTAGACAAAGAAAATCGTCATTTAGAATTACAATAATTAGTTGATTGTGAGTGATTCACACAAGCGAAATTCTTATACGTAATAAATTAATATAAGAAATATCCTGGTGAATAACAACAGTCGTAAAACAGACTTGACTAACCTAAACTAGACGGTAGTCGCCACTAAGCTTCTTCAATCTATTCTTATCGCGAAAAAAGGTAGAACAATTATAAATGAATGAATAAATGAATACACACACAGCACATATATATAATAGGTACATTAATGACAAATAACATCATTCGTTAAAATCTCAAAGACAACATCAAAATCGGTTGACTAACGTGTTCATAAACTAATATTTCTAAAGAAATTGGAGTGCCCACAAATAATATGTATTTACTCCTTTATTTGGGGACGATACTATGGTACTACTATCAATTCTATAAAACTTTGCAATACACCATATAAAATGGTTTATAAACTTTACAATCTTTTGTATTGTATGTTAATTTAATTATTATTATTATTATTTATATATATATATATGACAGCTCTATCCTCATTATTACATTAATAACAGACTTCCTGTACTGATGATTTATTTCCATATCTTGTTGACAGAGATCGTGTCACATTTTCAAAATTAACATTAACATTCGTCGTCTAATGTACTCCTAATTAAAGCGGAAAACTATCAGCTGTGGTAAAAAAAAAAAAAGATTGAAAAATCAAACTGAATGTTCGAATTGAAGTGATAAATAAATACATTAGAAGATGAGTAAATAATGTATCTACAAGAACCTTAAGTATTTAAATACTTTTGTTTCTTTTTTTTATTATAAACAAATTAAATTGAAATTTTAATGTACACACGTCCTTGGACAAATTTTGTAGAAATTACATACTACGTATAATTTATTTACATGTAATTGCACTTTAAAATTTTTAATTTTATAGAAGTTTTATTTATTTTTTTTATTTAATGCAATTAAAAAAAAATCGTTAAATGATTTTTAATTGATTAAATATTACACGTAATATTTATTATATTACGTTAATTATTTTATAGTTTTTATAAATTTTGAAGTTTGGATTTTTTTATTTCTATTTTCTTTCAAGATCTTTTTTTTTTATTTTCTCATTTTGCTATCAGAGAAAATTTTGTGATCATTGAAAATTTTTCAAATTTCAGTATAATAGGAAATTTTTCACACTGTGAGGTCTCAAAAAACGAGTTTTTAGAGAAAAATGGCAGTTATGTGAGATGATGTCCTATGACGAAACGCTTGATGCCTGCTAATAAAGGAGTGAAAAAAAAACACACTCAAGTTTTCGAGTTGAGACCGCGTTAATACATCATTACCATGATTTCATCCAGGCTTTTTCATAATAAAGGCGGTAAAAGCCTAAAAGAACATACATAATAAACTAGTTCCAAGTACAACCCATTTATACTTACGTTGTTCGATTTAAATGTAATAAATCCGTTATTAAAAAATGTTCGGTATTTAATATATCCGGTGTAAAATCGAACATGTTATACATGAGCGCATATAAAAAGAATTTAATAAAAACAAGTAGCCATATAGAAGGCAGTGTGGTATTCTTCGTATTGTAAGCATATATATATATATTACTATTGAGTTACCCTTGACCGAATTTTTTTAAATATTAAATATTATATAGATATATCGATATATATTACATTGAACACTTAGAGATTGAAGAGATGGTGGTAGGGGCTTAGCAGAACTAAAGATATTTAGCTTTTGACTCCTTTTTTTTTTTTTCTGTTTTTATCTGATTTGTTCTATATAATAAAATATATAGATATCTATATATAGTTCAATAGATCGTTATGTTACATAATGTATTGTGATGTAAAGATATATTTTTTTTTTTTTTTTAAATAAAAAAAATAAGTGTAGGCGGAATGAAGAAATCCCTTAATTATGTTGATTAAATACGAGTATTTTATTATCAATTAATCCAAAAAAGGGGAGAATGTCAGGCATCGTATTATTATTATAATAATAATAATGGATGAATTATTAAAATTGGTGAACTTCATGACACCGACACTTTGCGTGTATGGCATAAGTTATTATCTATATATATAAAATCTCATATTTTGTCTGTCTGCCTGTTTATTTATATCATTATTATACGATAACTAATGAAATTAAATTCATACAAATCTATGAATCGAGTCAAATTTTTTCGAAATTGAGTTTTCACCGGAAATAAATGTTATGAGGTCCCCTGAGAATAAGTTTTTAGCGAATGGTCTGTATGTGTGTGTGTGTGTGTGTGTGTGTGTGTGTGTGTGGGTTATGTGAACAAAATATCTCAAGTACGATCAATCACTGGGAGCTCGTCAAAACCTGGGTAATACGTTTAGGTACTACCACCGGCATCTGACACTAAGGTAACGAACAAAATCCATCAACCGGAAGTACACCTTTACAGAGTTTACGATAATTACTACATGATTTCCATTAAATTCGTAATAACTGCACATATTTAAACATAACACATTAAAATGTAAAAACATCATTTTGAAAAATTCAGTTCTTCTTCTTCTCTGGCTCTACAATCCTTGAAAGATCTTGGCCTCATCAATCACAACTGCCCACTCCGCCCTGTTCTGGGCCAATTCTACGCCATCTCCTAACTCCCATCTCTCTCAAATCCCGCTCCACTCGTTCCAACCATCGCGACCTCGGTCTTCCTCTCCTTCTCGCCTTTGTTCGGCGCATATAAAAAGGCAAATGTCTTTTTAGGGATCCTGTCCTCCTCCATCCTCTCCACGTTCCCAATACACTTAAGCCTTCCCCTCTTTATAAATCCAACCAAATCCTGGTCTTTATAAAGGTCTCGTAATTCCTGGTTGGTCCTTATTCTGAATCCTCCCCAACTTTAAGAGGTCCATATACTTTTCTCAGTATTTTCCTTTCCCATATACTGAGAAGGCGCTCATCACTTCTAGTTAGGAACCATGTTTCACTACCGTAACTCACCACAGACCTAATTACTGCTTTGTAAATTACTAGCTTCGCCTCCCTTGACAGCTTTTTGAAGCGTAGCACCTTTTGAAGCGATCAAAAACATCTGTTAGCAGCCATGATCCTGGCTTTGATTTCCTCAGATACTTCATTATTTTCTGTAATAATTGCTCCTAGATATTTATAAAGGCTAACTGCCTTAAATCTATGCACGCCTAGAGCAACCCATGCTTCTTCGTTTCTTCTTCTTCTTCTTGAGGTCATCATGTATTTGGTCTTCTCTTAATTTATTCGCATGCCGAGCTTGTTCACTGCTTTTCCAAATTCTTCTAAGGCTCCGGCTAATGCTGCAGTACTTCCTGCTGATATGAGCGCATCATCAGCGTAGGTTAAGTGCTGAGTTAGCCTGTTGTAAATAGTACCATTTGGATAGGTCTTTATGGCTCTTGCTGCTTGCCTCTAGAGCCAATCTACGCCATCTCCTAACTCCCATCTCTCTCAAATCCCGCTCTACTCCTTCCAACCATCACGACCTCGGTCTTCCTCTTCTTCTCTGTCCTCCTGGTGTCCGGCACATAGCGTTTTAGGGATCCTGTCCTCCTCCCATCCTCTCCACTGCCCAATCCACTTAAGCCTTCCCCTCTTTATAAATCCAACCAATCTTGGTCTTTATACAGGTCTCATAATTCCTGGTTACCTTATTTTCTCCATCGGGGTCCCCATCTTAACGGGTCCATATACTTTTCTCATATTTTCTTTTCCATATACCGAGAAGGCGCTCATCATTCTCGTTAAGGGAGCATGTTTTCACTAGCGTAACTCACGACCTATATTCACTGCTATATTTTTTAAAAATTCACTGCCCATATTATGTTTCTGACATTTTTCCTAAAAATCTGGCAGAATACAAGGTGAATGTTCACACAGCCAACTTTCTCTTAACACAATTACTATAATTTTGTCTTCATTTGAAATAGTCAAATTTTTTCCATTAAATGGCACCTTTACAATATATAGTTTGGCCTTTTAAATTTAAAATATAAAAATGTCGCAGTTTAAATTTAATAAAAAAAAAAAAACGTGCACCTCAAAACCACAACCCTTCTCTAAAATCAAATTTTTTGTCAGAAAATGTTTCAAATAAAAGTGATAAAACGTTTCTATACTTAGCAGCAAGCATACCAAGGTTTCAAGACATCGTTGTAACCGTGTGTGTTTTTACGAGAAATTACCCCCCCCCCAAACACAGAAACTTATTTTTTTGTAAACAAATTCATCAAATTTGGAATTCTATCAATGCTTCCTAAAGTGTATTATATTATATAAGTGGTAAAGTCATATATTTTACTGGAGTGGCACTTTACAGGAAACCATAACGCTACTGTTCCCCCCCCGCAGAACCCCCAAAAGATTAAATTTTCCCGGGAAAATTAGAAAAATAGAAGTGATAGGTATTTATGTGTGTAAATAGTAAAGTTTAAAGTGAAATTGTTGGAGCCGTTTTAAGCAAAATCGCGTAAAATTGTGAAAAAATAAATAAATTCAGAAAAGCGCACTTGCGGTTGTTTGATCTTCCTACGATTTATCGTTTTTGACATATTCTGTTCACGCACACTGACCACCGCCATTTAGTTCTGTCCTTTCGTTACCTAGGTTAGTGTGATGGCATATCACAAGAGTCAAATTAGTTCCCTGCTATCCGCAAAAAATGCCAAGGTCGTATAAAAGGAAACGAAGCCAACCAACGGTTGGGGATTTGAAACACCGTCCTACTTGCCCTACATAGTTTAACTTGCCATAGGGGTCTAAATTAAAGGAAAAAAAGTCAGTGGAGGCCCCATTCTGTCACCTTAAAAAGCGAAGACACCTTCCGCGTGATCAACCAACGACAAATATCCAAGTCTACACATTAGCCACTGCCTATCTCTCATCTCTCATTGAGTTTATCCACCTGTCTCTTAATCTCATAAGTCAAGTCCTTAGAATCATAAGTGTACACATAAATTAATTATACTGCAATATTAATAGCCTTTAGTTATTAATTTTAAACCCCTGAAACTCCCACTACATTAGCTACCAATTATAAATGGCCATTTTTTTTTCTCAGGATGCTAGGCCTACACTGACTACTTTGACTTCACGGGTATCGAACCTTGAATTCTCGCTCTAAAAGCGAGTGCGTTACTCATTAGAATAGACTCAGTGCGGCGAAAATAATAATTTTATAGCTAAATTGATTAGCAAAACAGATTTCTTTAATTGAACAAATCTAAAGAGAAGAATCTAAAGAGAATCTTCAATAAATTTTTACAGAGCTCCTGAAGAAATGGTACCCGGAACCAATGGTACCCGAAACGTAGAGCAACAAAGAAATTTTTATTTCTTAAAAAATCCTCTGGCCATTGCCGTACAAAAATCTCATTGTAATTTTAAGGCCTGACGATTTGAATACCATCTAAAGAGAAGAAGTTTATCGAACAATCAAATGAGAAATATATATATAGATAAATATTTAAAAAAAAAATAGACAATGACCTAATTAAATTTGAGGGTTATACCATGGACAATAATCATTCATTTAATTGTCGTAATTATTATTATTATTCTAATAATTCTCATTGTTTTAATCACTATAATTAATTATATAATTTTTTTGTAATAAAGTGTTCATAACTCGTATTTTCAAATTAATTATGTTTTTTTTTAATTTTAGCACGCTGACCTCTAGATAAAAATATTAAATTTTCATTTTTTTATTTTGTTTTAAATAATTTTTACTTACTTTGACTGCTAGTCAAATTTTCGATTTCGATGTGTGTGTGTGCATAACTCAAAAAATAAAAAGGGTTAAAAGTTCAAACTTGACTTTTAGTTTAAAGTGCTATCATACGACCCGATAACACGGTGTGTAGTAGTGGTATGAGCATGGACTTGTAACTGAGAGGTCGCCAGTTCGATTCCCCGCGTATGCTAGATTTTATATTCGGTTAGAAACTGTGAATAGTAAAGTAGGTGCTTCCACCTCCGTCAATGACACCTAATTAGCTAGTTCGACGGACATAAGCCCGCCTGAAAAATAAGGCATTACTCTATTTTGTAACCGTGTGAATGGAATATATCTATTCCATATTTTGTAAATTCTAATAAAAGATAAAATGTGTGAATTTTTCACATAACAAAAAAAAAAGGAAAAAACTAACCTATAAAGATACTAGTGATTTCATTTAATTTTTAGTTTATTTATATTTTACATAACATTATCTATGATACTGTAAATATTTCATAATATATCACATGTAAAATATACACGATCTTACTTAGTTATTATGCTTTAAACATGTAGATTTTCATTATTTTTTAATAATGATGGATAAGTTTAAAATGATAAAAAAAAAGAAACTTTTTGAAGTAGATAAATAAATTTTAGAATCACGAATTTAATGTTAAAAAAAAATTAAAACTACATTCTAAAACTAGTTAATCTAATGATAGTTTTTTTTTATATACGGCACTGTTTATTAGCTATAATCTAAACAATGGATCTATAACAGTAACACTATAAAATAAAGGAGTTAAAAAAAAGAAAAAAAAGCTGTAGTTCAAATCTCCTTCTCCCCTATCACACACTTTTTCTCATGTTTCCCCTTTCTCTCGCTGTTATGACGTCATATACATACGTCACATATAAAACAATTACGTTTTAGAAAAAAAAAAATATAGAGCTGTCGTGTTATAAAACTTATTTATTTATTTATTTTTATATATAACATCGACAATAATAATAATAATAATATTTTATATTACTATTTCTCTTTAAATTAAAAAACTGTCTACGCCTTTATAAAATAATAAATAAATATATATATATATCAAGTTATGATTAATGATTTTTAACACACACACACATATATATTTATAAAAATAAAAAAAAACAAATATAATTTTAACAGCTGTTTCAATTTGTAAATCATAATTTATCTCTTTTTATTATTTCTAACTTGTCAGCTGTTTTTTTTTATTTTTGTTTTGATTATTATTATTACATTTCAACAGCTGATTTGCGTATATTATAATAATTAAATTCTGATGGACAAAAAAATGGAATTTTCATTATATATTAGTTTCTAAATCTTTCACCAGATGGACTGCCCAGTATATTGTATAAAAATGGCATTTGTAGATGGAATCTGTGGATGGATATCTTTCAACACCCCTTAGAAGACCCCACCGCCTTCACATGGAATCATGAATTTTACGACATATTAAATGTTTCTTATAATAGTGAAAAAAACTCTGGTGTAAAACACTTACCACGAGAATCTCTTATTTCTCTGTTAATGCAATAATATAGAATAAAATTACAATTTTTTTTTTTTTTAAACTTCAAATTGTACTCATAATATACAGAAGGGAAGGGAATAGCCGAGTGGTTAGCATACTGGACTCCCACACGGAGGACCCGGGTTCGAGTCCAGCTGTGCCACCTTTGGATTTTTTCTTCCTAGGAACCGCTATAGGTTACTGCCCGGTGATAGACAGAGTTGTCTGTAACAAGAGATTAGTGTCCGGTGGCTGGCAATGCACAGAGAAGGCTCAGGGCGCCAATGACTTCCTTATGATGTTACGCGCCTTAAATTATTAAAAAAATATATATAGAGTGAGCTAGAAACAACCTACCAGCCCAGGGATTATGCGGTAAATGCGCGCCAATAACGCTAAACCAATACCATATAAAATTTAAAATTTAATGAACTACATACCGCATAACGATCCGAAATCAATATTTTGGAAAAATTGTTATAAATAAAAGTGATAGTATATGTACATGATGATGTTATAAGAAAGATCAGAAATGGGCGGAACAATTACCGAAGGCAAACCAACCCATTTCCTCCTCATCGAACATCGTAAATTCTCGACCAGCACGAAACTATTCCTGAGCTCGTGAGTACGGAGTAACACTTAGCCGGGCTGGCTCACGATCCCGTGGTTCCATTATGTAAGAGGGACCTAAGTCCCCTACTTAAAGGCCTAGAATGGCACTGGTCCGGCTATTACAAGCGTGAACCTCCACATCACCTATGGTTTTACAACATCTTACTCACACAGCTTGGGCCTACCATGCTATTCGAAATGCACAGGGTGTTTCGTACCCAAATAGTATATCTCTAGTTAGAATTCCAAGTTTAACGGAAATCATTATAAAGCCATGTTTAAAGAAAATTGAGTTCTCTATTACATTAAGATTTTGCGGCGATAATTTTGTAATGGGATCCAAAGAGCGAAGAAGTAGACATTAAATGAATCAAAATTAGTTACTCCTCACCCAGGCCAGACTAGAAAAGGAGAGTTTGAGTCATAAAAATAGAGCGACCTCCTGAAGAGTTCAGGACAGTTTTACAAACAGCACGATCAGTTAGCAACCTATCTACTATCTTTTTATTCAGCCAGTCTGTCTCTTTATATTGTTCTCGCTACCTAACTTCTATTTAACTATAAAGTCCTTGCAGTTTGTTTGTTCTTTTCAATATACAGTGTTCAGCATATCATCTAGTTTATTTCTCTAAAATCCATTCTCTCACTTCCATTACAATTTCAAATGTTATATGAGGTTGGTTCAATGTCGTATGAGTGTTTCACACCACATTTCTTTTTTACCAATATCCCGAATATTGCAAAAATAAAAGCAATATACATGATAATTTTAAAAAATAATATCGATATATATATTTTTTTTTAACCAAAATTATGTAATATCCGGTGGACTATTTACTATCTTTTTTTTTATAAATATGTACATAGGATCCAAATAAATAATATGAACATTTGTTTTATTATTATTAAAGCACGTTTTGTACTGTTTTTATTACTTCAATTATAATAACATGTATATAGCGAAAGAGAGGTTTCAGTTTTATTTATAATCTAGTCACAACGGATATATAACCTTTTTTTTATTATATACATCTATATATACATATATCTATGTATATATTTGAGCCTGGGGGAATAATTTGTAAGGGAAATCATGTTTACTTAGTTGATTTATAGACACGTACTTCAATAATGTAATTCTTATGAGAATATTTTATAAACAATGTATATATATTTCAATATATATATATATATAGAAAAATCTGTAAGTGCCTGGACTGTAAAAAGACTTTATCTCATAGAAAGAAAACAAAGAAAGATTTAGAGAAAGTCGAAGAAAGGTCGAGCCAGTAAACTCGTCAAGTCAAGATCGTCACTTCATTTCCCTGATACGCTTGGTGTCCAGGCACCCCCGGACACTGTAAGTTATTCCGACCGCGCAACTCTCTAAAATAATCTCCCGCAATCTTATACCTATCAATAAATTGTGCACAGTTGATGAGCGTTAGCCACTACCTGGATTCTTAGCATACCTGTAGGTAAATACTAGTTCCCCATCTTCTAGTTCGTAGTAGGGATTAGGCACTAGGGCTAATTAAAATTCCGGAAACTATCAAATTATTGCTAATCGCAAAATCTTTTCATATAAATTTGGTTAACATCTAAAAAGTATAATTACTATCTCTTTGGCATTTTACAAACAATTTACACATTTCATGCGTATCTATTATACAAAAATATATTTCCGATTTAGGAATTTTGACAGATCACTTCCTGTCGGATCACATGATGATACATAAAGCAAACGGAATGTCAAGTTTGAACTTTCTGGGAATTTTTGTTGGTTTTGAACTACACAGACAATTTTCTAAATACTATTTTTTCTGACTTAGAGGGTACCTCAAAACATCTGTTTCCGGTAATTTCGAAATTCAATACTTCCTCTTACTTTCTCTTACGTATCAATAATTTTAGCTTTTGAGAGAGAGAAATGGTTTTATAAAGTGCACAGGAGTCAGGAAAAAAGAAAAAGAAAAAAAAAAACCTGATGATGGTTTAAGTTCAATAAGAAGAAAGGTCAAACAATATTTCTGTCTCTCTCTCACACACACACTCTCTCTCTCGCTCACTTAATAATTACTCGTGGTTATTCTTCAAACTACTGATAAAAGAACCGGTTTCTTTTTCACCAGAGAACACCATTATTTTTAAAGATGGGTTTCAACTTCTTTGATGCAATGGTTATTACTTTAATTTCATAATTTCTTAAGTAAAAAATTGACAATATTACTAACAGAACGTAGTTCTGACGAAAATATTCTCTTTTACTTGTTTCTTTTTTTTGTTTACGTCATACATGTAGAAAATAACCTGTTGCTATGGTTACGCGAAGATATGTTTTTTTCTTAAATGTGATATATGGTTGGATGGCACACATTTAAGAAAAAAAAAAAAAAAAATTATTCGAGTTTGAATTAAGTGAATCCACGGTTATTATAAAATTATGCAATTTATATATATATATACATATAAAATTAGGAAAAAAGTGAAATAAAATAAATTACGAAACATGATTTTTCTTAATTAAAATTGGGGGGTGGGGATATTTATTTTATATATTAAATAAATTTTGTAATCTACGACTGGGACTATGTAACCTATGGCTCACGATTTTATCGCAATACTTTTATCAGATAAAAATTGCCTCCATGATGATGATAGACGTGGAGTAGATGGTACCTACTTCAGGGATCTTAAAAGTTCCTTGCATGTACTTATACAAGATTAACAGTTCGAGCACTCGTATTCACTGAGAACAGCTCTACTGTTTGAGTTTAGGCAAAAAAATAAATAAATAAATAAAAACGCTACAAGTGTGAGAGAGAGAACAATAGGTTAAAAACAAAAAACCACAGAAAATGCTCAAATATCAGATTACGTTTAGGATTCACAACGAAATTCGACAAGAAGTTTTCCATTAAATCTTGACAAATGAAATTACGACTTTACTTTCTCTTACTCCGAAGTAAAAAATCTGGTGTAAAATACTCACACAACTTTCTCTTACTCCAGTTCTCAAAATTATAATTGACAAATTTGTCGAAAACTGAAGAAAATATTCAGTAAAAGCGCACTTCCGGTTTACTAATTTTCTTCACACCCGGAATTTTGGCCACTATTTATTTCTAATTAATTTCATTTGGTGATAGAGTTGTATAATCAAGTATGATACCACTTTAGAGGAAGCTGTAACCCTACCCCTCTCCTAAAAGTGCCCTTAAATGAATTTTCCCAGAGAAATGTTTTATATAAAAGTTGTAGATCATTAAATGTTTAGTTTATATGAGCAGTTTCAAGAAAATAAAATCGTGGCCATTTTTGAGAAAATCGCGAAAAAGTGAAAAAAACATTTAGTAAAGTGTTAAAACAGAAGCACTTCCGGTTTGCCGATTTTTCTCAAACTCGGAATTTGAACAACATATGTAATTCTAATTAACATTATTTAAATGACCGAATTGTGTAATAACCTGAAATAGCACTTTAGAAGGTAACCTAACCCCACCCCTCCCCCAGAATAAATCAATTTTCCCAGAAATGTTTCAATAGTTGTATATGTAGTTGATGTATCAAGTTTAAAGAAAATCGTTGGAGCCATTTTTGAGAAAAACGCAAAAAAGGAAAAAAAACAACTTGTAAAGTGGTACTTCCGGTTGAGGGATTTTGACAGATAACGCACAGTCAGATCGCATGGTGATACCTAAACGGAATATCAAGTTTCAGTTTTCTACGGTTTTTCGTTTTTGAGCTATACAGTTCACATACATATACACACACACACACACACACAGACCATTTGCTAAAAACCACTTTTTTGGACTCAGGGGACCTCAAAACGGATATTTCCGGTGAAAACTCGATATCGAAAATTTGACACGATTACAATACTTCCTTTTACTAGGAGTAAGAGAAAGTAAAAAGAAGAAGTATTACAATCGTGTCAAATTTTCGAGTTTTCACCGAGAATTCACGTTTTCCGGAGCCCTGAATCTGAAAAAAATGGTTTTTTGAAAATGGTATGTGCATATTAAAGAGTATAGCTCAAAGAAAGAAAAATCTTAGATAATTCAAACTTAACATTTCCTTTACGCATCACCATAACATTGAGATCTGACATTTGTTAAAATTTCTTAACCGGAAGTAATAACATTTTACTGAATGGATGTTTCATTTTTTTTTTTTTGCACTTTCATCGAAAATGGCTGCAATGATTTTCTGTAAACTTATTACATCAATAACATATATGAAAAGCTGTAACTTTTATTGAAAACATTTCTCTTTAAGGCATCATTTTAACATTAAGGCAACATTTTCTCTTGAAAGAAAATTCATTTAAGGTATCTTTTGGTGAAGGGTAGGAGGGTTATGTTTTTCTCTATAGTGCTATTTCAGTTATTACACAATTTTATCATCTAATAATATTAATTGAAATTAAATATGTTGCTAATATTCCCCTGATTCCCAAAAAGTGTTTTTTTTTGTAATTGTTTAAAGGAAAACATTATAGACGCCTTTCCGATTAACCGATTTTCATCAAATTTGGAATTATAGCAATGCCTCTAATGTTTATTAATATTGTAACTTTTTTTTTCTCTAAACTAGCTACTGCAACTAGTTTTAAGTGGGTTCGTACAGATAAAATATTCCAAACTTCAATAAAGAAAACACCAATTTATTGTTATACACAATAAATTACAAAATACAACACTTACTAATAATTACTTTACAGTTTAAACCACAAAAGTTCACTTTGTTCACTTTTTATACACTTTTCACAAACTAGTGACTTCGTTTGTAACTGGAAACTCTCTCGACTCACTATTTATACCGGTGGAGAACCTTCTAGACTCTTCTCAATTCTTCCAGAGAGAACTAGAGCGCCGCCAGCGCTTCCTGCGGCTACCAAGAGAATCTTAGGTTCCTGCCTTCTCTCCTAGATGGCACCACTGGCTGCGTTATAATATTATATAAATGGAGGAACAATACTTTTACTGAAGTGGTACTTTACGAGAAAGCATAACGCTATTGTTGTCCGTGAACTACTAAAAAAATTTTTTTTCTCGTGAAATGCTTCAAATGAAAGTGATAGGTATTTATGTCTGTAGACAGTGTACGAAGTTACAAAAGAAAATCGTTGCAGCCTTTTTCGAAAAAATCATGAAAATCTGAAATTACTTACTCTTACTCCTTAGTAAGAGGAAGTACTGTAATCGTGTAAAATTCTCTATATCTAGTTTTCACCGGAAATATCCATTTCGACGTCCTATGAGTCCCCAAAAGTGGATTTTATAAAATGCTGTGTGCGCGAATGTGAACTGCATAGCTCAAAGACGAAAAATCGCAAAAAGTTCAAACTTGATATTCCGTTTATATATCACTATGCGATTCGACGACAGTTATCACATTATCTGTTAAAATTCCTCAACCGGAAGTACCGCTTCACTTTACTTCACTTTTTTTGCGATTTTTTTCAAAAATGGCTCCAGCGATTTTCTTTAAACTACACATATAAAGACAACTATAACTTTTATTTGGAACATTTCTCCAGGAAAATTCATTTAAGGGCACTTTTGAGGGAGAGGTTGGGTTAGATTTCCTTCAAAGTTCTATTTGAGTTTATTATTATTATTACACAATTCTATCTAAGTAATTTTTTTTTTTTTAATTTAAGGCGCGTCAGTCAACAGCTACGGTCATTAGCGCCCGGAGCCTTCTCAGTGCACTGCCGGCCTCCGGACAGTGTTCTCTCGCTTTAGACAACACTGTCCATCACCGGACAGTGAGCTGTAGAGGCTCCTAGGAAGAAAAAATCTAAGGGTAGCACTGGAGTAGAACCCGGGACCTTCGCGTGGGAGTCCAATGGGCTAACCACTTAGTTAATCCCTCCCCCTCTAAATATATTAATTAGAATTAAATATTTTGTTGAAATTCCGGGTTTTTTTTAAATTGTTCAGAGGGAAACATAGACACTTTCGAGAAAATTCCAATAAAAAGAAGAATACATTCAAAAACTATTGAAAACTATTGAAAATCAAATGACTGGAAATGGATTTACTAAGAAGTAATTTTTCAGCTCTCTGCTATTTTCTCTAAAACGGCTCCAACGATTTTCTTTCAACTAAGGATGTGAACTACACATATATAGGCTACTAACTTTTATATAAAATATTTCTCCTGGCACAGTCATTTAAGGGGGCTTTTAGGAGAGGGTTGGGAATGTGTTTTCCTTTAAAGTGCTATCATAGTTGATTATACAATTCAATGGTACTTTACAAGAAAGCTTTACGCTACTATTCTCTTAACCTAGAACCTCACAAAAATACTAATTTGCCCAAGAAAATGTTTCAAATAACACGTCGCACTTCCGATTGATGAATTTTTCCCGAAACCTTCTTATTAGTTGTAATGTTAATACCTAAGCGAAATACCATGTTTTTTTGCGATATCTGAGATTTTTGAGATATTTTATTTACATACATACATATACACACACACACACAACACCACACATACAGACATTCGCGAAAACAATTTTTTTTGCACTCAGGGGAACTCAAAAGATGTAATTCCGGTGAAAACTCAATTTCGAAAATTTGGCGTGATTGCAATACTTCCTCTCCTACTAGCCATAAGAGAAAATAAAAATGTTTTGAACTGTGAGAGTTGCAAAAATATGAAAAAGTCCTATGATGGTTAAACACTTTTTAATTTTTATTTTTTGTGGTTCGACATAAATGCAGTTTATGGTTAAAAACTGCATTTACCAAACAGTTTTACCACCACAAATCGACCTTTACATTATTTAATTATGTAAAAAAAAAAAAAAAAAAAATTGTATAAATCAAAAATAATTTCTAGTTGGATGACACGAAGTTTGCCATAGAAAGTTGGCAAGACTGTAAATGTCCGGTACATTATTTAAAACATGTTTAAATAAAACTTGTGGGGGGATGGGAAAGTTAGCGTTTTTATATTTATATATCAGGAAATAGTTTAAAAAATGTGCATACATTATACATAATTAATTTCTTTTTCATTTTAATTATTTACCTAGCTTATATTTATTATACTATTAGTTTTTTTTTTTTTTTTTTTTTTTTTAAATTTCAGATGTGGTGATTGTATTTAATTTACGCAAATCAACCACGTACCTGTACTGTTCTCGTAACTGGGTTATGTCGTTTGGATCGACTTTTGTCTGATCCGCAGACTACTTCTTAACCAGAATTACCGGATGAGCCGAGTTACTAGTACTCAGTTCAATTATTCCTCTATCCAGATTATCCTGTATGAGAGCTTTTAGTATGGGTGCTTCTTCTAAGTGTGATAGTTTGTAAGGTGTACAGTGTGCAGGCGGATGATTTTGTGTGTCTATATGGTGTGTTATAGCTGTAAATTTTGTTTTGTAGTCTTTGTGTGAATGTGTCACAGAATAGAGAAAATGTTTCAACAATTTTGTCTGCTTGTTGTGGAGAGAGATGAGTAAGTTTCTGGCATAATTGTTGTTGAAAGGCGTATAATTGTGTTTTTTCTTTGTGCGAAAGTTGTTGAATGGAATTTATGGTTTGTATGTGTGATTTATTTTGTATCTCCAGGTTGTAATGAATGTGAGCGATTGGAAATTGTTTGGTGATGGAGATCTCATGGTGTGTGGTGTTTATTAGTGTAACTGCACAAGCAATATTATGTACGTTTGTCAGTGCATGTGGCAAGTAAAGTCCTGTGGGAAGACTGTCATGTTTTGTTAATATTATGGGACCTTTCGGAATTTTTGTGTGAAGAGTGTATTTATTGACTATATGTGCGTGTCGGAATTATGATTTTATATCGTGTTGACAATGTTTCGGGTAGCGTAATGTTTTGAATGTTATTAATCTATGATGATGTGGTGTCTGTTTAGAATGAAATTGTTGTCTTGTTGATAATAATGTTCTGATTTTTAAAGTTGATGATTGCACGATATTTAGTAAGTAGGTCTCTCTCAATGATTACTTCAAATTCATTTTTTAATTGTGAAACTAAAATGAAATAAACGTTTGACAGACCATGGTTGGGGATAATCTGATTCGTATTGATTGGAGGATTATATTAGATTTTTCGGGCCTCGATTTGATATGACTGGCATCTATGAGGGAATGCGAAGCGCCTGTGTCGATTAAGGCTTTAACTTTTTTGTTGTTAATTAGAAGCATAATACTATTAGTTTTTTTTTTGTTTTACACGCATGCGCAGATAAAATGATTGTTTAATAAATTAAAATTACGTAATATTTAATTAAATTTCTTTAAATATAATTTTAAATAATTCAATTTTTCAATGGATTAGATTTGTAAATTAAAGAATATTTTTCTGAATGACAAAAGGATAGGCCCCCTTATTAAGCTCCAGCAATTCTGAAATGGTAAACAAGGCTAACTTCAAGATTAGCTCCGTTACAACTACCAAAACTTTACCAGAATAAACGTTTACTTCCGCTTTCTGCTATAAGAGGAAGTATTGGGATCGAGACAAATTTTCGATATCATGTTTTCACCGGAAATACATATTTCGAGGTTCACTTCACTGAGTACGAATAAGTGACTTTTAGAAAATGGTAACACTGTGTTTGTCTGTGTGTGTGAACCTCATAGATCAAAAACAAAAAATCGCAGAAAGTTCAAGCATGATATTCCGTTTGGATATCACCATGGATATCCGATAAGGAGTTATCCGTCAAAATTTCTCAACCGGAAGTACTATTTTACTAGATAGATTTTATAGTTTTTTTTTTGCGATTTTCTCTAAAACGGCTCCAACAATTTTCTTTAATACATAGTATATAAACTAGACATATAAATTAATATATAAACTAGACAAATTACAGCATTTATTTGTAACTTTCTCCTAGAACAGTCATTAAAGATGGTTTTTGAAGACGGAAGGGGTTTCGTTTTCCACTAAAATGCTATTTTAATTTATTATACAATTCTATCATCTAAGTAATATTAGTCAGAATTAAATATGTAAACCAAATAGTTTGAATAAAATCGATAGATCGGAACAGTTTTTTCCGATTTTTCCATAAAAACACCAACGAATTTCATTAAATTTGTTGCATTAACTATGAATGCAGATATTTATCACATTTGGCGGAAACTTTTTTGTAAGAAAGTTCATTTAAAGAAATTTGAAACTTCTATATAAAATTGAAAACCTTGTAAACATTAAGTAAAAAAAATCTGGTGTGAAACAATCACACAACTTTCTCTTACTCCAGTTATCAAAATTATAATTGACAAATTTTATAACTTGTGTACCAAATTTATAATGAAATTCGTCGAAAATTGAAAAAACTGTCCAGTAAAAGCGCACTTCCGGTTTACTAATTTTTCTTGAAACTTGGAATTTTGTCCATCTATTTATTTCAATTTAATTTTGTTTGGATGATAGAATTCTATAATCAAATATGATAGCACTTTTAGAGAAAAACACAACCCCTCCCCTCCTCTAAAAGTGCCCTTAAATTAATTTTCCCAGAGAAATGTTTTAAATAAAAGTTGTACATCTTTGTATGTGTAGTTTATACAAGAAGTTTCCAAAAAAAAAAAAAAATGCAGAGAGCCATTTTTGAGCAAATCGCGAGAGAGTGGAAAAAATCATTTAGTAAAGTGGTAAAGTGAACGTACTTCCTGTTATCCGATTTTTTCAAACTAGGAATTCCAACAACATGTTTAATTCTAATTAGCAGTATTTAGATGACAGAATTGTGTAATAAACTAAAATAGCAGTTTAGATGAAAACCTAACCCCACCCCTCCCCATAACAGCCCTTAAATGAATTTTCCCAGAGAAACGTTTCAAATAAAACTCGTAGCTCTTTATATGTGTAGTTCATATACCAAGTTTGAAGAAAATCGGCAGGGCATTTTTGAGAAAAACGCAAAAAACGTAAAAAAAAAAAAAAAAAAAAACCAACAAAGTAAAGTGGTACTTCGTTGAGAAATTTTGACAGATTAATGTACCGTCAGATGCCATGGTTGATACCTAAAACGGAATAGTCAAGTTTCAACTTTCTACGGTTTTTCGTTTTTGAGCTATGCGGTTCACATACCCACACACAACACACACACCCCACACACACAACACACAACAGGCCATTTGCTAAAAAACACTTTTTTGAGACTCAGGGTGACTGAAAACGGAATTTCCGGTGAAAACTCGATATAGAAAATTTGACACGATCACAATACTTCCGCTTACTAGGAGTGAGAGAAAGTAAAAATCTGGCGTAAAAACACACGGGTTCCATTTACTGCTGTTAGCACAAATATAAATAGGAAAAATAACAAATTTTCTTAAATAATATAAATTTTACATATTTGTGCTAATATAAATATAGAAGAGGTGGTGGGGGGATAAGTACCTACCTACTAACCTTGGCAGGTAGAGAAGTGATTATATTCTGGTCCAGTAGAGCGCATCAAAAACACTGAACCAACTGCATAAACATTTGAAATTTAATGCCACAAATTCCGTACAATTATTCAAAATACATTTTTTTGGATGTTTGTTCATATAAATTATTATTATTCATCTGGGGGGGGGGCTATGTTAACGAAAGCTCTACAACAACAAACTGGGTCTAGAACAAAAATCTAGATTCAGTCGAACCCATATAAGATTCACCGCAATCCGAACAAATCAGACCATAACCTTAAAGGTAAATAGCCTAAGCTCTTCCACAGACATCCTATTTCCTCCTAACCTAATTTCCTTCTAAGATTCAAGCAATCTTTCATTAGATGGATGGGTGTTACCTCCTCTGTCTCACAGACTCTACAAAATGGATCCGGCATGAGCCCCATTATGTAGAGATGTCTCCTTAATTTCATTTCATTTCAAGTCTTTATTAGGACAAAATTAACTGTTTACAAACAAGGTGAAAATAAAATGAACTTTAAAGACATCAACCATGGTCTAACGACCGTCGGTGGACTAGATAATACATATCAAACAAATAGATAAAATTAACCAGAAATAAAAGGATTATACACTACTTATGTAAAGGAAAATTAAAGGCTACTTATCGCAATATTATTATTATTATTTTTCTTTATTTAGCCATTTACAATCTGTATATAGATACATACAATAAGTAAATATGTTGATGAGATTACCCAGGCGTGAAAAGTAGGAGGAGAGAAACTACCCAGTGGTAGTTCCTACTGATCAGTCCCGAAGGAAATCTCGGGGCCACTGGCGGTTAGTCGGCGTGGTGGATTGTCAGGGATGGTAGTGGAGGCGAGAGATTGTACGAAAGGATTAGAGCAGTGAGAGAGAGCAGAGTGAAATTTATTATATTTAGTCTTGGCGAGTTGTTGTACGAAAGGAATGTTGAGGTCGTTATGGAGAGTTAGGTTTGTAACGTAAAAAGGTGCGTCTACTATCTGTCGGAGTAGTTTTGATTGAAACGTCTGTATAGTCCGTATGTTGGTCGGTTTGGCTGAACCCCACAGCTCTAGTCCGTAAGTCCACATAGGTTTTAATATAGTATTGTATATTAGTCTCTTCAGTTCAGTGGGTAGTTTAGAGCGTCTTCGATAAGTCGGTGGAGAAGTTTGGCCCTTTTTAGTCAGTGCTTGTCTTTTAAGTCGTGTGTGTGGGTGCAATATTATTTAAAATATAAAAAAACAATACAGTTATTAGCATAAATTATACTATAAATTATACGAGGCTTCTACCCAGGCTGTAAACAGCTATGCAGTAATTAGCCAACAGTGACCAGTCAGAACCATTTAAAATGAATCAACATTTCAGCCCTTGAAATGTACCATATTGCCAAAATATTTCAATCTGACCTCACACAATCTAGGACAGATGACTAAATAATGATAGGTGCGATCGATTATTATCTCATCACACAACGGACAATATTCTTCTGTTCTATCACCACGATAAGGCGTAGCACTGCCTAAATTAATCACACCAGCTCGAGCTTTAATGATCCACCTGATATTCTCCAATGACAGATTGCTTTTAAAATAATGGTTGTTTCCTAAATTAAACTTAAGCTCTCTATAAATACTGTAGAAACCACATTCTGACACTTTGAGCTCAAAACTTTTCTGGACAGATTTGACTAAACAATCAAAATTACTACTCCATGAAGCCACATTTTTGAGATTGAATTCTAAATTTAGCTGAAATTTATTTACAATATTAGTGATTTCAGCAAACCAAAATAACTTCTCTCTGACAATATGAGTGGCAACTATTTTCGGTAATCTATAATCATTCATGGCAAAAACTTTGACAATATAATTGAAGTGCAGTTTAAGGGTGTGAATGTAAATTGGAAAGTAATTAGTTTAATTATAAATAAAAACAGACGGAACAAATACAGGCAATTTGAATAATTTCTTAATAAAGAAACGGTTAAGTCGGTAAATTATTATTCGAAACTAAAATTATTCAATACTGTAAGTCGCTCCATAGCGTGTTACGCAGCCCAGGTTTGGGGTGGAGAGTTTTATGAGGAGTTGGATGTCTCCTTAAACCACAACGGTTAGCGTATTGGGTCCTCACGCGTTGGTCTAGTGGCTAGCGAGAATTCCTGTTAGGCAAAGTCGGTGTTGACCCAGCATCGTGAGAAAAAATGGGAAGTTACTAGGCTACTAGTAGCGCCCTAGGCAGCGAAAATCAGAACTAAACAGTAGGGAACTGCGGCGTGCTTACCATACGTCCCCCAATATGTCGCCGTCTGGCAAGCCTTGGTCCTTTTGGCTCTATAAAAGGGGTCTGGCATGATCCCCTTTCACGTAGAGGTGTCTCCTTAAACCACAATGCTCAGTAAGGGATCCAACCAGATGCCTGAGAGAGTTCAGTGAAAGGCACAGCACAATCTCACCAACAGATCTGTCTGGACCTCCACTGAGCATCTTAGACAGCCAACAACCTGAAAGTGATTTTGAAATAAAAGTGATGCGTTTATATCCGTGCAATTAGCATACCAACTTTAAAGGAAATCCTTATAGCCATATTTGAGATAATTTCAAAAATTTATTCGTCGTGCTAAAATTGCACTTCCGGTCAATCGATTTTCATCAAATTTGAAATTCTAGCAATGCTACTAATGTAGATAAATAATATATTGGTGGTCGAAACATATATTGTATTGAAGTGGGACTTTATAGGAAACTTAAAACCAATTATTCTCCCCCCCTCCCCATATTCCCACAAAAATCAGTTTTCCTACGGAAATGTTTCAAATAAAAGTGAGTGGATGTATGTGCGTAATATACGAAGTTTAAAGGGAATCAGAAAAGGTACAGAAAAAAATATGTATTCAATGAAGTGTGATTTCCGGTACGGTTGGTTGATGGTTTTGCCCGAAATATTTAGTGTCAGATGCGGTGTTAGTACCTAAACGGATTATCTCTCTGAGATTCCTGCAATTTTTCTTTTAAATTTGACACGATCGTAATACTTCCTCTTACCAAGGAGTAAGAGAAAGTAGAAGCTATACAAACGAGTTTGCATATAAATTTGTATATAATTTAACTTTTGAATAAATTTTATTCTATTCAATAAAGAAAGATTTCAAATTTAATTTATAGCAATTCTCTCATCAGTAAATAATTTATTATTTTACAAATCGATGGAACTATTTTTTTAAACAAAATCTATAAAATGCAATTGAAACTAGCTCTAGTGTTAAAGGTCGGAACTATCAGGGATGCAACAAACTTGGTGGTGGGGATTGACGTGGTAGAAGAGTGGCGAGGTCAGGTACTTAATAAATATATAGTGGGGCAGGGACGTCAGGAAGTAATACGAAGGTATGTGTTAGTGTGTGAACTAACAAGCTGAGTGCGCTAGTTGCACAGACAGGAAGTGTGTGTTTGTATGTTGCTCTGTATATATACATAAACCTCTTAGGAGAGAGAAAAATATTAATAAAAAACAAACTAACTAACATACCTTTCACTTAATATGTTACATGTTTATTAAATTCACCTTCAAAATAACACTTATAAATTGTGTTAGCATGTGTTGTTTTCTTAAAACACGTAAAAAGATTATTTACGAATTAATATCATCAATTTGTTTACTTAGTTTTTTAATTTTATTACTTTCTCTTACTGTTAGTAACAGGAAGTATCGTTATCGTTTTCAATGTCGAGTTTTCACCGGAAATACATGTTTTGAGGAAAGTGGATTTTTAGAAAATGGTGTGTGCGTGTGTGTGTGTGTGTGTGAGTGCGTGTGTATGTATGTATGTATTTATATGAACAGCATATCTCCAAAATGAAAAAACGCAGAAAATTCAGATTTGATATTCTGCTTAGATATCACCATGGGGCCCCGATAGTAAAGTTATCTGTCAAAATTTCTTAACCGGAAGTACCACTTTACTGAATATTTTTTTCACTTTTAAAGCTATTTTCTCTAAAACGCTATTTTCTCTAAAACGCTATTTTCTCTGAAACGTCTGCAATGATTTTCTTTAAACTAATTATGTACAGCTCTTTCGAGGAAAACACCTCCCTTCCCCGGCCCCACAAAAACCCCTCTAAATGAATTAAATCTCAACATTTCAGTCTCAATGTTCTCAACGTTCACTCCTCTCCTGACCTAAAGAGCTCCTGAAGAAGGGCACCAATGGTACCCGAAACGTAGAGCAAGAAAGAATTTTTTTCTTTAAAAATTCCTCTGGCCATTGCCGCAAACATCTCATTGAGAGTTTTTTTGTTTTTTAATTTACCATCTGTAAAACACAATTTACAATAAGCAAATAGGATAAGTGATATCTTGGTGTGAAGGGCAGAAGGAGAGAAACTACTGAGTGGTAGAACGCTCTTTAGGATGCCCTAGGGATGCTTGACCAATTATGATCTCTCGTTTATCTCTCAATTAAGAAATCTTGGGGTCTCGGGAAGGATCACACGGCGTGAAGGATTCTCAGAGAAGTAGTAGAGACTAGAGATATACAAATGGAGCAATGGTATATTTGAGGTATTTTGTCTTGGCAACTTGTTGTATATGAAAGGATGTTGAGAGATCTTCATGGAGAGGTTTGTGCATAATAGGGTGTGTCAACTATCTATCGGAGTAGTTTGGATTGGAATGTCTGAATAGTGAGAACGTTTGTAGATTGGCTAAGAAACCCCACTGCAAGTTCACACAGGTTCGAGAACCGTAATATATTTCAGTTTTTACAGTTCCATTGGTAATTTAGATCGTCTGTAGAGAAGTTTGGCCGTGTTTAGTCATCGCTTGTCTTTTGAGTCTTGTATGATGCGGAAGACTTGTATTACACGTGATTCGTTTATATATGTAGAGTCCAAGGTGGCGCGCATCAGTTCTGTAACAGGTTGAGTATTGCTATTGACGAAGACAGGGGAAAGGAGCCTATAAAAGAGGCATGTTGGTATTTTTGAGGATTTATTTTTATTTGTCACTTATTGCCAAAGGTTCTAATTATAACCTATTGATGTGTCTGCAATTTGTGTGAATCTGATGAAGGATTTGCACTAAAAACAGAGTTTTTTTGCCCCGGGTTTGACAATGTAGAATATACATTTTCCGGTGCCTAAAATTTCATTTCTTTTATCTTTTTCCTCCATACTTCTTTGCTTTTCCACATGTGTCCTCTACTATATTCCTCTCTCGCATAATACTTTCGACTTCTTGCCTCCAAGTAATGGCTAGTCTTCCCTTTTTCCTTATTCCAGGCGGTTTCCAGTCCATAATTTTCTTTGACAATCTTTCCCCTTTCATTCTTTTTGTGTGGCCATACCATATTAATGGTCTCATTTCTATAAATTCCACAATTGAGTTCTGGACTTTCATTTTTTTTGTCAACACTTCATTTTGGATTTTTTTTCCTTGATATTTTGGCAGAGCGACAGAATATCAGAGTTTACTTTTTGTAAACATTCACCTCAAAAGCTTTGGGATACGGGGAAATTGACTACAATCCAATGGCATCCATAAACCAAAATACACAATAACTTGTGTACTGTGTAACTTGTGTGTTTTCTTTAGGAAGAAAGATTTTTGGCCCCCAGTCCAAAAATCTTTCCTCCTAAATGTTTCTCTAAAATCCTCTTCCCATATCCTAAGAGGTCTTCCCCTAGATCTCCTTCCTTCCACTTTCTAAGCTTGCTTTCGTTTTTCTTCGATTAGTCACCTGAGAAACGTTCCATACTACCTTAGTTGGATTCTATCTTAGTAGAAATTCTATCTCTCCTTGATTTATTCTCTAATTTCTCGCAAGAATCTCATCTCCTTTGATTGGGTTTGTTCTTTTACTTTTTGCAAAGCGTCCATAATTCAATCGCGTACGTCAGTGTGGAAACAAATGTCGATTGGATTTGGAGATTTTCCGCTTATCTAGGAACCCTCTCTTTAAATTATAAATTAAAGCGGCTTGCTGCTGTTCTTAGTCGATGGTACCATCTTCATTCACATTCACAATTGGGGTAATATTGGTTTTAAACATGATGAAAGCCAAAAAGTTACCTTTATCATTGATAATGGAAATAATAATATCGATAGTTTTCTATAAACGGTTTTTGTAGGTTTCGAAGTATCGATAACCATTCCCAGTGAGAGCTTATTGTGATTTTTAAAAATTACATGTTTTACTAGAAAAAATAGAAAAAAAAAACTTCTATTTACATAAAATAAAAAAAACAAACAGACAATAATGATGCCATTAACTATTTATAGAATAGAAACGACCGTGTAAAGGTTGTAAGAAGTGGAGAGACATCATTGTCCTAGTTCCTTTATGGGTACAAGTCCTTTACCAATTGGACGCGCTTGGAATAATATTTAGCCCCAAACACTACAATCCGTGCAAACATTTTTATTATTCTGTTGAATTTTTTTTATTTATTTATTTCGTTTTTTATTTTATTTTTTCTAACTATAAGCAAGTAAGCACATTTTTTTTTTAACTTATTTTTAAAAATTATTTTAATCATACTTTATATTACATAAATATAAACATTTATCTGGTATTTTACCCATCGTAGCATGTATATTTCTGATATTCCTGACCCGGTTTCGGAATTTAATTCATGTATCAGAGTCAATTTATCAAGTTCGTATAGACAGTTCACTTCAACGCAATGTTTGTTACTTCGACACTTGTTGGTTTGTTGATGTATGCAATCTGTGTAACACCCTCTGCTGTGTTATCACACACTATCTGAAAAAACGCATCCTGACGATGGGCGAACGCCCGAAACCGGTCAATGACCACAAAATGAACAGGCTATCGCGGAAAATGTCTCTGATGATTTCCAGCTCTGCGGAACCAATCACCACAACAATGTTAAGCATGCTTAGTGTTTTATCAAGCCATCTTTATTAGGAGGGGTGATAAGAAATTTCGGGAGTATACTATAATACTAACAAGAACAGATCAAGTTTGAAGAAAGGCAATGCAAAGTTTAAGGAAAGTTAAAAGCTTGTAAAAATAATAAATAACTACAGGAACCCATGCAAGGTTAAATACAAGAAAATATTGAATAAGTGATTGGGTCCGCAATGCTGGATAACATCTATATGATTTTATCTGTCCGTAACATAGCTTCATTGTTTTGGTTCTAACCGGTTTCGGATTTTGGTCCATCCTCTGAGCAATGTATATATATATACACGAACGCAAAACTATCCACAAAAACATAATGAATAACCAAATAAACTATAATTCAGACACACTCTTTAAGGTCATTCCCTACGTCTAACTAAATTACAAACATA